>SKCR01038442.1:0-113951 GCA_019454045.1 Zanthoxylum bungeanum | reverse complement strand
ATGAAACTTACATGTGGCATTGTCGTCTGGGACACATAAACAAGACACGTATATACACACTTTCGAAGAGTGGGTACTTGGACGGATTTGATCTAAATTCATATGACGTCTGCGAATCTTGTTTATTAGGCAAGATGCCTAAATCACCTTTTAACGGTAAAGGTGCAGGTGCCACCGAACTGTTAGCCCTCGTTCATAGTGACATATGTGGGCCCATGTCTAGCCAGGCTAGAGGTGGATATGAATACTTCGTAACCTTTACGGATGATGCATCGCGTTATGGTTATGTGTATCTTATGAGACACAAGTCGGAAACCTTTGAGAAATTCAAAGAGTTTCGACACGAAGTAGAAAAACAGACTGGCAAAAGTATTAAGACATTACGGTCGGACCGTGGTGGCGAATACTTAAGCAATGAGTTTCTTGATTACTTGAAAGAATATGGTATTCTTTCACAGTGGACTCCTCCTGGAACACCGCAATTAAACGGTGTGTCCGAACGGAGAAATCGAACTTTGTTAGACATAGTAAGGTCTATGATGAGTCACACAGAACTACCTATTTCCTTTTGGGGATATGCATTGAACAGTGCAATACTTATTTTGAATAAGGTTCCGTCAAAGTCTGTTCAACAGACTCCGTATGAGATATGGACAGGAAAGAAACCAGGTTTCTCATTCCTGAAGATCTGGGGTTGCTGGGCATACGTCAAATGTTTGGAAGGTACCAAACTTGAACCCAAATCGGATAAATGCCTATTTGTAGGATATCCTAGGGAAACCAAAGGATATTACTTCTATCACCCACAAGAGAACAAAGTATTTGTTGCTCTACATGCGATTTTCCTTGAGAAGGAATTCCTAAATGCAGTGATAAGTGGGAGGAAAGTAGAACTCGATGAAAAACAGAGTGATACTGTTCCTGGCACAGAATCCTTAACGGAATATGAACAGTCCATCAAGGATGAGACTACACCACAATCTTCGAATACACAAGGACTGCTGTAGGCATTGCATTTTCGCATGTGAAACTCGATGATGAGTCTCAGTTGGAGGCACTACTTTTTTAGCTAAGGATATTGCGGGAAACGGAGGTCGGAATGGGAAATTCAGAATAAGTGCGTCATCAAGTTCATTCCACAAGTTCACTGTCTTCGTTGGTGCTGCGTTCGTTACTTCGTTTGAACGTCAGGCAGATTGCGGACGTTCGTGCCGCGTTCGAATTGGCGTTCGAACGGCGTCGATATTTCTGATTTTGCTGCTAGTCTCGCACCCCAGCCCAATTAGCCCCCCAAAGCCCATAAAACACATCACAATTTAAATAAATAAATATTAATTAAAACATTAACTAAATAAGATAATAATTAAATTAATTAAATAATTAAATAAAACATTTACAAAAAACATAAAATAAACAATTACCAACTTAAACTAAAATCATGTCTAATTTAAATAATTCATATACTAAAATTAAAATAAGATATGCCTAATTAAAATCAATCCTAACCAATCAAAGCTAATCAAATATTTGACTTCCTAATCTAATAAGACATCTACCAATTTAAATTAGTTGACTTCCTAATCCAATAAGATATCCACCAATTTTAGATTAGTTGACTTCCTAATTTAAAATATTTTGTCCCCCCCTCAATCTTGTTTATACCATTCCTATCACTCCTAATTTGGAAACTAGATCTCTTCCTTGTGAGACAAGGGCAAACCCTAGCTCTCTTCTATATAAACATGCACTAACCTAGCCACCTCCTCTCTCCACTCTCTCGAATCCCCCTAGCTCATTCACAAAAAAAAAGGCCCTCTCAACTCTCCACTCTCTCTAATACACGCCCAAGACATCAAGACACTCTACATATCACACTAAACTACAAAACACAAACAACACACACAACAACCCTTCCCTCACCAAATTAACGAGAACAACACACAGCAACCCCTGATAGCACCGAAACTACCCCTGAAATCAGTCCCAAACAGCAGCCCAATACCTCCCCAAACACACCAAAACCGTAGCCTAAAACACCAAAAGAGCACCCAAAACAGTCCACCAAGAACATCAAAATAGTCCACAAACAGTAAGCAAAAAATACAGAGGAAACAGCGGCGAAACCACAAGGAAATAGTAGCAAAATGGAGTCGAAAATAGTAGCTCGAGCGGCGGTACAGCGAAGGAAAAGGCAAACCATTGAACCAGAAAAGTTGCGGAGCATTACCCCTTCCGATCTTCGTGAATCGCGAGTCCGAGAGACGGCTTAAAAGGTTAGACCTGAGGGTACTTCCCATATTCATCTTCATTTGATTCCTGTTATTTATTTTGACTGTATTTTACTTCTTTGTTGAATATTGTTTGTGTATGATGTGTATTGTGGGCATTGGATAAAATGAAAGGCGTGTCGCCTCTTGAGGTATATCGGATGGAAACCCAGACGTAAATTCCGTAGCCGAATCCGAATGGACGGTAGTGCGTGTCGCCTCTTGTGAATCGGTGTAAACGTGGTACGAGGTACTTACGTGTTCGGATAGTCCGATGACTCGATTTACTGCCAACATATCCGGGGATCTCATGGGTCGCTTCCCAAAGATTCACCGATGACGTATGACTCGCACTCATAATTAATCTGGGATTAATTTGATGAGAGAGAAAATTAATCTGGGATTAATTACGGAGATATTTTATCTGGGATAAAATATCGTCTAAAGAGAGAAAACGATTGATTTAGAATTAATCGGGTAAATTGATATATTTGATATATCAATCGTAATTGGATTTCGACACGGAATTGAAATTGGATTTTAATTCGGGCGAACGAATTAATTTAGAATTAATTCGTTAGCGACGTGAATAGTGAATTCGCTAGGCGTAATCATTTAATTACGACGCAACGGAAAATTCACTAATTAGGAATTAGCGAACCCGAGCTCGAGAGTGATTACGAGCGCATTCGTATTTCGAATTCGAGTGCGGCACGCAAGTCACATCAAGCGTCAAATCATTCGTCACATCAAGCGTCAAATCAAATGTCACTTTGAGTGATGTGACAACTTGTCACTTGATTGAATGAAAGATGTGACTTGATGTAGTTGGTAGTGGTTGGAAAAGGCTTTTAAAAGTTGATGGTAATATATTATTACATATATTACTTTGACTTTTGAAAAGTGTATATCATATATTTAATTTAGAAATCATATATAAGATATACAAAAACCATTTTAACAACTAACACACAACTTCTTCTCTTCTAATTCTCTCTCACCATTCACGCCCAAGGGGCTGTAAAAATGCTCACTAGTTTGCTTCAAAACCGTGAGCTTAGGGAGGCAATGGGTGTTGATTTTGTGGCAAAATCAAGTAGAGCTAGCACTCCGAGAGACATACGAAGGTGATAGGGAAACTTACCCACGAGCCGGGAATCAAACGACGAAGATTTGAAGCTCAAATGATGAAGCAAAATCTGAAAACTTGAACCAGTGGACTGCTCACTGCCAAGTCCGAATTTCAAAGGGAAAAATGATTTTGTTCGTCGTTTCGTCGCACAACCGATCAATGTAAGTATTCCGCAACTTCTTTGATATGTATTCACACTTTATCATGCTTGTTTGATGATCTTGGGACCTAGATAATTACCAACAATACGAACGCTGCACGAACGCATACGGTAAACAGATTCTCTCGCATCACATTACGACATGTCCATCTTAGCATACGGTTACCCTTTTTTTTTACGCTATGTATTTGTATTACCTCTCTAGTTGTCTATTTCTGTTATGCGCCTACAATATTATTTGTCGTCATTTTGATTTCCTTTACATTACACGCAAATGTTACCATGACTGTTTGTGTTTATATCTACATGAATGATTGAATTCTTATGACGTTATGTGTTTGTTGTTGCAAAGGCCTACCTTGAGCATGTGAATTTGGCAATAAGATTTGGTTTCATGTATGTTAGATGTAAACTATACTTTTAAGCATGTGAATCTAGGATTGTGGTGCACTTGGAAATGTATGTCATAGGCTTGGTTGGATTATTGCATAAATCTTTACATTACAAGTTGCATAAGTAAGGGACCATCCGAACCCAATGGTTTGAGGTCTTCCTTGCGAGGGGTGAGTGCGGCCTTAAATCTTTGTCCCGGTTCACACCGGGTGGCGACTCCCTTATTCTCCGGTTTAGTCCTCCGTTGGCTACTCCGTACTCCCAACTAGGCCCCCGAGCCTGGAACAGCATTGTGTCGTCCAGTTTCTGTGTCCCACAGTCTGACGACTCCACTGGGGATAGAGAATCGGCCCCGAAATAAATGCCTTGTAATGTATAGATTTATGCTTTAATTAACCGTGTCTACAAATGTATGAAATGGGGGTTGTGATCAAAGGCATTTTGAGGCTAGGTAATGGTTTGGTGTCTTCCTTCACTCACTACCTTTCTAGAAGGAAAAGCTGTGAAGGCACCTAGATAGCCATATACTCGTAGCCTATTGTGATGGACTAATTTGGAGGACTCGTTGTTATTCCTGACACCAAGCGATAAGAGCCTAAGAAGCTTGGGTATTTAAGTGAGCCTCGCTCCACCTTCCCTCTGGGGAATCTACAATGGGAAATCCATTTGATAGTCTGTCACACACCATAGCTCATTGGCACGTACCTTAGTGTATAAAAAAGGGTGTGCTCACTTGGTTGCTCGAACCTTGATTGGGGAAACCTAGTTGTGGGCTGTCCTTCACCGATGAGAGCCTTTGTCCATACTCCCACGAGCCCATGCGTAGACCGGGTTGTATAGCCTATAACAAATATTTCCTTGTGCTTTAGGACCATTATCATTTGGATGAATTGGACTCTTTGTCAAAAATGCGAACTTGCTGGGCCATTTAAACTGGGGCAAGTTCGTATCCTATGACAATTAGGCCCAAAGCTTCTGAAATGATGGTGGGCCACACGGTAGAAGTTATTATTTTATGTTTATAATATCTTCCTTGTATGCTTATGTTGGGAACATTGCTATTTGAATCCATTTGAGTCTTTTGTCATGAGATATGGGCTTGTTGGGCCATTTAAACTGGGACAAGAACATATCTTATGACGATTGGGCCAAAAGGCTTCTAAATAACAATGGGCCATTTTATGATTGTGTTCGGAATATTATCATTTGGATTTAGTTGGGCTCTTTGCCATAAGACATGAACTCGTTGGGCCCATTTAAACTGGGACGGGTTCACTCTTATGACAGTTGTCCCAAAAGCTTCTAAAATGATAATAGGCCGATTTGTTTGAGGATTTTATTTGATTTAGTATATGTTATATACTTCTTATGCACATCATGCATACATACATCATGCTAACCCTTGTGTTCAAAAGCCATCATAGATTCCCGTTGGGTTAGGGAAAAGGGAAGACTCACCAAAATACTGGGAACAGACATGAGTGAATCAGATATTGAGGTATCCCGTATGGATCAGTTGGAAAACAGTCTCGCCAAGGTCACCGAACAGTTGCAAGCCATGACCACTGTCATGGCAAATATGGTTGTGCCTCGTGCTGGGGGAAATTCTGAGAATGTGAGGCGCGAGGAGCCTCCGAATGGGTTGGGGGATGATATCCCCACTTTTGATGATGACATAGCAGAGTATGCAACAGGCAAAGTGATTGGGTCTCAGACAGAATTTCAGAAGCTTCGGGATCAGGTTGAAACAGTTACCCATAAAATGAGGGGTAAACATGAAGAGTTTTTAGATTATGAGGCAATGACCTTCGGAGAACAGCTGCCAGCTCAGTTTAAAATGCCGGACATGGCCAAGTTTAATGGGAATGGAGACCCAAGAGTCCATCTGCAGCAATATGTCTCAGTCATGAGTTCAATGGGCCTATCACAGCACCAAGTCCAAAAGATGTTTGGGATGTCACTCGAGGGGGCACCTGTGGTTTGGTATCATAGCCTTAAGAAGAAGGTTAAGAAGATTGGAAGGAACTAGCTGATGCTTTTCTGAAGCAGTATGTTACAGACTTAGAAATTGACTTGTCACTCCGTGATTTGGAGAACACTAAACATAAGCCAGAGGAAAATTTCAAAGAGTATGTGGATCGCTGGAGAAGCCAGCTTTTGAAAATGCAGACTCGGCCTTCAGAGAAAGACCAAATTAAGATGATTATCAAGGGCACCAAGCCCTCTATTTATAGTAAGCTGAGGAGGATGACTTCGATGATTTCTGATTTTCGACAGTTGAGGGAAACTGTCATGGATATTGAGGAAGAGGAGGCTGAAAATAGAAAGTTTTATGGCCAGAATAAAAGAACTTTTGGGGGGCCTTCTGAGACAAAGCCCGCTACTACCGATGTTGCTGCCATCAGAAACAGGCAATTCTCCAACCTTGGTAGACCTTTGTCGAAGGTGTTTGAAAAGTTACAGGGACAAGGAATCTTGAAACCCTTAGAAGGAAAGCCACTTCCACACCCCCCACCACCACACATAAATGTGAACCTTTATTGTCACTTCCACCAGCTACATGGCCATGACACCGACAACTGCACCCGCCTCAGGCATGAAATTCAAGATCTCATAGATTCCCATAAAATACCCAACCCATGAAAAGAAACCATCAACCACCAAGCTTCTTACATGGATGACAGTGAAGAACCATAGGCCGAGGAAGAAGGCAGTGCTGCGGATGATGGAGATGTTCCTCCTAGTCTATTTGATCCAGTTTTTTTAAATGACATTGATTTTGTTACTTTTTCGAACTCTTTTCCTCAACAATAATAAAGACGTTCATTTTGCTGAAACTCTTCTGCAATATGAGAATATTTGAGAAAAGCATTCAACCTTGGTGCTATGGAATCCAGTGATGAACACGGGGAACCTTCGAAGTAAGCAAACAGAAAAGATAAGATAGACATTCAGAAATGGGAAATAGAGCCAGTGAAAATATCAGACTTGGAAGGGAATTAGTTCACCGAGCCGATCAACGTAGACAGATTGAAGAAATAGCTTGTCTGAGGAAGAGAAGGCTAAGCAGTCACCAAGAGAATTGACGGAAGACCTAACCCGACGGGATAGGAACATTCATGCATGCATACACGTAACGCATTTTGCATCCTTTCGTGTTTGTTCTGTTTTGTAATAACAGGTTTCAAAGGAGAAAAAAAAAAGAGAAAGCGCCGAATGCAAGCCAACCAGAAGCAGTAACAGTACAATGTCAGCAGTCTTCAGGAACGAATCACATGGGCGAGGCCCATATCATCAGTATCAGTTTGGGATGAATCCCGAGGGTCGAGGCCCATATCAGTATCAGTCTAGGGCGAGGCCTATATCGATAGCAGTTAGGGCGAGGCCCACCTCATGTCAGCATTGCCGGGTAGGGCATTCTGGGGCGAGACCCACATACATCAGATCAGTTTCTGCCGGGTATGGCATTCTGGGGGTGAGTCCCGCATCACATCAGTATCAGTCTGGGGGCGAGGCCCATATCGGTAGCAGTTAGGGCCGGGCCCACTTCAGTGTCAGCATTGCCGGGTATGGCATTCTGGGGGCGAGGCCCACATTACATCGGATCAGTTTCTGCCGGGTATGGAATTATGGGGGCGAGGCCCGCATCACATCAGATCAGTTCTGCCGAGAATGGCACTCCGAGAATGGAGATATAATCCAAGAATGGAGCAGAGTTCAAGAATGAACAAGTCGGAAATGACACTCCGAGAATGGAGATATAATCCAAGAATGGAGCAGAGTTCAAGAATGAACAAGTCGGAAATGACACTCCGAGAATGGAGATATAATCCAAGAATGGAGCAGAGTTCAAGAATGAACAAGTCAAATGACACTCCGAGAATGGAGATATAATCCAAGAATGTAGCAGAGTTCAAGAATGAACAAGTCGGAAATGACACTTCGAGAATGGAGATATGATCCAAGAATGGAGCAGAGTTCAAGAATGAACAAGTCGGAAATGACACTCTGAGAATGGAGATATAGTCCGGGAATGGACAGTTCAAGATGAACAAGCCGAGAATGGCAATCCAAGAATGGAACAGAGTTCAAGAATGAACAAGCCGGGAATGGAATTCCAGGAATGGAAATACAGTTCAGGAATGAACAAGCTGGGAATGGCACTCCAAGAATAGAAGCACGGTTCGGAATGGACCACCTTACAGTAACAGTTCGGGAATGGACATCTCACAGTAACGGTTCGGGAATGGACCACCTTACAGTAACAGTTCGGGAATGGACACCTCACAGTAACGGTTCGGGAATGGACCACCTCACAGTAATAGTTCAGGAATGGACATCTCACAGTAACGGTTCGGGAATGGACCACCTTACAGTAACAGTTCGGGAACGGACACCTCACAGTAACAGTTCGGGAATGGACCACCTTACAGTAACAGTTCGGGAATGGACATCTCGCGGCAACGGTTCGGGAATGGACCACATCACAGCACGGTTCGGGAATGAACCAGGGGTTGCAGCACCCCACCATCCAACTCAACTCAACACATGGTAAGTCAAGTGGCAGCTGGCGAGCCAGGTAAGTGAAAATGCATTGCATAACTTTGATAGGATTGTTAAAAGTCACACATTGCACAAGTCCCATCAAAGTGGGGGCGACTGTAGGCATTGCATTTTCGCATGTGAAACCCGATGATGAGTCTCAGTTGGAGGCACTACTTTTTTAGCTAAGGATATTGCGGGAAACGGAGGTCGGAAGGGGAAATTCAGAATAAGTGCGTCATCAAGTTCATTCCACAAGTTCACTGTCTTCGTTGGTGCTGCGTTCGTTACTTCGTTCGAACGTCAGGCAGATTGCGGACGTTCGTACCGCGTTCGAATTGGCGTTCGAACGGCGTCGGTATTTCTGGTTTTGCTGCTAGTCTCGCACCCCAGCCCAATTAGCCCCCCAAAGCCCATAAAACACATCCTAATTTAAATAAATAAATATTAATTAAAACATTAACTAAATAAGATAATAATTAAATTAATTAAATAATTAAATAAAACATTACCAAACATAAAATAAACAATTACCAACTTAAACTAAAATCATGCCTAATTTAAATAATTCATATACTAAAATTAAAATAAGATATGCCTAATTAAAATCAATCCTAACCAATCAAAGCTAATCAAATATTTGACTTCCTAATCTAATAAGACATCTACCAATTTAAATTAGTTGACTTCCTAATTCAATAAGATATCCACCAATTTAGATTAGTTGACTTCCTAATTTAAAATATTTTATCCCCCCTCAATCTTGTATATACCATTCTTAGGACTCATAATTTGGAAACAAATCTCTTCCTTGTGAGACAAGGGCAAACCTTAGCTCTCTTCTATATAAACATGCACTAACCTAGCCACCTCCTCTCTCCACTCTCTCTAGTTCACGCCCATCACAAACAAAAAAAAAAAAGAAGAAAAGAATTTCCAACCCCTAGCTCATACAGATAATAAAAAACAACTCTCTTCACCCCCACTCTCACATTACCGAAAACAACAAGCCCTCAAACACTCTCATATTACCGAGAATACAATAGCCATTCACACCCCCCTCCAACCACCAAAACAACTCCTAATCACTACCGAAAATAGCAACCCCTTAAGCCTCCACACAACAGCCAATAAAGTACCCCCGAATAGCAGTAATTTAACCCCTAAAACAGCAGCAAAATACACTTAAAACATTGCCTAAAAATCTTAAAAACAGTAACATAAAGAGACTGCATTCATAATCCTTAAAATAATCACACACAACTGCACTAAGAACCCACACAAACTTGGAACGGTTCATTGAAACGTCAAAACAGGTGGCCTGAGCAGTGAGCAGCAAAACAGAGACCGAACAGGATCAGAACGGAGTTCGAACCGCAAGTAAAACAGCAAAGCAGTGAGCTAGGACGCTAAACCAGTGAACCAGAGAAGTTGAGGAGCTATACCCTTCCGACGTCCGTGAAACGCAAGCCTGAAAGTTGGCAAAAAGGTTAGACCTGAGGGTACTTTTCACACCCGTGTTTATGTAACTTTCGTTATTTACTTTGACTGTATTTTACTTATTTGTCGAATCTTGTTTGTGTATGATGTGTGTTGTGGGTATTGGATGAATGGAAGAGTGTCGTCTCTTGTGGTATATAGGATGGAAACCCAGACGTAAATTCCGTAGCCGAATCTGAATGAACGGTAGTGCGGTCTGTACTTGGGATACAACTCCACGTACCACTTGAGTAAACGGCACCCTCTTTTGTTTTGTGTTGCTTTGGTTTATTTATTTTTCGTCACTTAAATTCTGCATGTTGCTTATTTGTGCATGAATCAATCGAGCGCATGGGCTTAGTAAGTGGAATGAAAGATCCCCTATGGGGAGGGGTTAAAGCCCTTTACCACGATGCTTTTCCACGCCGGTTGATGTTTGTTCGGTTGGATGTTAGATGTGTTCAATCGGGCATACTTAGTTGGATATTGATTGTCTTTATGTTTGTATGCATGATGCGATCGAGCGCATGGGCTTAGTAAGTGGAATGAAAGATCCCCTATGGGGAGGGGTTAAAGCCCTTTACCACGATGCTTTGCCGCGCCGGTTGACGTGTGTTCGGTTTGATGTAAGATGTGTTCAATCGGGCATACTTAGTTTGATATGATTGTCTTTATGTTTGTATGCATGATGTGATGTGACGCGCATGGGCTTAGTATGTTGGTCTAAAGGTCCTCTTTTTGAGAGATCAAGAGCCCCAAAAGGCCACCTTTACGGCAGTACTTCGCCGCGCTCCTTTATTTTGTTATTTATGTATTGCGCCCATTTCATGCATCAGGTCTGTTCCCGTTCGAACGCGTTTACGAACGTAACTCGAACGCGCATGTATTTTGCCTTATCATGCATCAGGTCTCATTTCTGTTCGAACGCGTTCATAAAAGCCACACGAACGTGAGTATTCTGTTTCATTTCCGTTCGAACGCGTTCACAAACGCCATACGAACGTGTGCATTCTGTTTCATTCTTTGTTTTTTCCCGTTCGAAATCGCGTTTACGAACGCTGCTACTCGAATGAGAACCTTCTGTTTACCGTTCGAACACATATACGAACGCTGCATGAACGCATACGGTAAACAGATTCTCTCGCATCACATTATGACATGACCATCTTAGCATACGGTTACCCTTTTTTTTACGCTATGCATTTGTATTACCTCTCTAGTTGTCTATTTCTGTTATGCGCCTACAATATTATTTGTCGTCATTTTGATTTCCTTTACATTACACGCAAATGTTACCATGACTGTTTGTGTTTATATCTACATGAATGATTGAATTCTTATGACGTTATGTGTTTGTTGTTGCAAAGGCCTACCTTTGTGTAGGGGTTGGTGATCAGAGCGCCAATTCCCGGTTATATTTTTGTTAAATACTTCTGTAAAACGTTATTATCAGTAATAATATATGCAGTTTCAATAATATAATCTAATCTTTTATATGGTAAAAACGTAATGACCCTAGAATGATTAGTCATGATACAGTTGCAAAAGCGTCGCAACGGACATTGAGTCGTATCATGACGTTGTCATTCTCAGACAGTTCCTGGTCAAGGTTTACACTACTTGGTCAGTATAGTAAACCGTTGAGACCAGTACATGTCGTATACTGGAATATATGATTCCAATGGTTTCTCAATGAACCATAAGTCTTGGAGACTAGTATAGACGTGTAGGTGTTTATAGTGGATAAACACTGAACGACTCACCGAAGATTCTTAATGGATGGTACACCAGCGTCAATAAGAATCTTCTTGGGTTGAGTAGCACTTGTGATTCTTATACTTGAGATGCCATTTTGGGCACATGAGACATCTTCTACACTTAGATGGTAGTCACGTCACCGATCTATTTAGATCAGACCTCCGCTGTTCGTTGGGTGTAGATAGATCCTCAGGTTGTCCTATGAGTATCAAGATAGGATCCGTCAGTTCTGTGTACCAGAGCATAGGTAGTCCATATGATTAGCAATCAGATAAAACCATGGGCCCGTGGTAAGTTTAGAAGCTAGTTCTAAACATCTTTTTGAGATTGCTAATAGAATAGTCGACTGGATAGTCCCGATAGAGATTTGACGTTTACATCTATATCTCTGGGATTTATCCGGATACCTGTGACAGAGGAATTATACATTTGCGATGACCTCGACCTGTATGGTTCAGCGAGATTATCCGTGATTGTCATAATCTACGGGTGGATAGATTATGGACACGAAATTAGATTTTGTGACGGATATACCTGAACCTAGAGAGTCTCAATAATGAAACATACTCGTTGAGCACTAGAGCAACATAAATAAATAATATTGATTATTTATAAAGTCGTTTAATGGTTAAACGCAAGATACATGCTAAAGAGATAGATAGTCATTTCCTTAATTATTGTGTATTTACATTTAATACTTGATTAATTTAAATACACATTAATTAATAGTCAAAATGAGTTATTTGACTTATTTCCTAAATGAATATATGTTTTTAATATTTAATGTAAATATTATACATATATTTAATATATTTGTATTTGATTAATTAATTAATTATTTAATTGTTAAATGATTAAATTAATTAAAATATAAATACTTACATTAGGATATTTAAAGTAAATGACATTAGTTGCATTTTTTGACCAAAATAAATATCTAATAAAGTGGTTTATAAGATATTTGTCCAAGTTGACCAAATGAATTTGAAATGAAATTGAAATTATTTTTCTTTTTGTTTTTTCTTAGCCATTTTCGGCCAAAGGCCAAATGAAACAAGTATAAATTGATTTTCATTTCATGATACACTTAACCTAATACACTTTATCAAAATAAACTCCATTGAAGAAAGGCAAAGGAAGCTTGAGAAAAGAAAGACAAAATCAAAGATAGCTTGGAATTTAGTAAGTTTTTCCAACTTACTATTAGAGAGGAATATGTTCCTTAGGTTCAAGGCTTCAACATGTGATGTTCTTAGATTATTTCTTTCTTTATTTCTTTGTGTTTTTTTTGGTGGAAGTTTGATAGAAGTGTTGAGCATGTATGGTGAAGGAAACTTGTGACTATTGTAGTTGTAAGGATTCTTTTAAGGTTTATGAAACCATGTTGCTAATCTAGAGTTTTTGACCCACTCTTAAATGACCTAGATTTGATCTTGAGTTGTTTCATTATGTTGAGACTTGAATTGGATGGAAGAATGATGATTGAAGTAATTGATTTAATGTATTTGGTCTAATTTGTCCAATTTGAGGAAATTGAAAAATTAGGGTTTATAACCTATTCCAAATTTGGGGGTTTTAATATATGTTGAGCATTTGGGTTGTTTATATGATGCATGCAAAGTTTCATGTTGATTGGATTTCATTTGGATGAGTTTTGAAACATGAAATGACCAAATTGTCAATTTAGGGGCACCTAATGGTGCTCACGGCAATGGATAAGAAAAATGGGGATTTTGCTTGCTTGGTGTGTGTTTTGATGTTTTGAACATCATAAGTTCATCTTAGAAATGATTTAGAATCATTCAAAATTGATTGGATCAATTTCGGACTAAAACGGACAAAAATACAAAGCAAGGGTATTTCGGTAAATTCACTTAAAATTGTTTTATTGATTTATTTTCATAATTTGATTATTGGAATATTAAATAAATATGTTTATTTAATTTATCCGAGAAAAAGTTTTGAAATCTGAAAATCGGATTTTCACCGCTTCCGCTGCGTTACCGGACTCCCCCCCTAAATAACCCCTTCAAAATGGTATCAGAGCGAGTCTGATTCTAGGCCACCTAATATGATTAGCCTTCATTGAATCAATGTTTAATCATGTTTTCTTGACTTTGTGCATGCTTATTAGGATCTAAACTGGTTAGATTTAGGGTGTATGACATTAGCGGAAAATCCCTAATAATAAGGTTTAATGTAATTATGTATTTGATGCATGTTATATGGTCCGTCTTGTCAATACGGTTTATGAATAATTCTTTGTGACTACATCTGAGACCGTGCCTCTGCTGTGAGGGTGTAGCCGATAAAGATTTATTTATACCGGATGTATATCTGATACTAGATAAATTCAAGTAAAAGCGGAATTCTGAACGTGCCCTAGCTGTCAGGATTACGTAAGTAACTTGAGTTTATCATTGACGAGTATTACCTTGGTACGTCTCCTTGTGGGCCTGCCTTCGCAGCGACAACGAGAAACGGCCAGGACCGGATACTTAGGAGTCACTATTGAGTGATTGACAAATGAGTTGTCTACCTGATGAATATACGTAGGCGAGACCGTGCCTCTGCTGTGAGCTGAAATATATTCACGGGATCCACCTTTCACTATTTATATTTAATTTAATTATTAAATATTTGTATTCTGTTTTGGGATTACAGTATTGCATGATTTAGTGGGAGGGGCATATTAGATTAAAAATCCATGATCTAGTTTATGCTTTTGATATTATATGAAACTGCTTAATTTCTGCTAACCGTTTTTCGTGATCTATATGATAGATTTGCGATGGCGGGTCAATCCACAAACCAGTTTACGCGTATGTTAGATGCGAACAAACTAAAAGGCGCTGAGAAACTTACAGTCTGGGAATTGGATTTGAGGATTGTCCTCGATTCCGAAAAGTTGGGTTATGTTCTTGAGGGTCCTTACCCCTTGCAGTGGGTGAGGATGCTTCGGAGGAGGAACGCCAAGTTTTTGAAGCTTGGAAGAATGATGATTTAAGGGTTAAATCATACATCCTTAGTTCGCTCTCTCCGAAACTCAAGCAACAATACTATGGAACATCAGATTCCTATAGTATGATAACGCGATTAAGACAATCGTTCGAGAACCAGGAACAGGTTATTGTTCACAAGGTCGCCATGGAACTGTTCCATGCGCGTCTGGATGAGGGGCAAAGTGTTAGCCCACATGTTCTTCAAATGATCGATTTGATCGATCAATTGAACAACATAATCTCATCCTGAATGACATTCTCGGTAGGAGTGTCATTCTTAGTTCTCTGCCAGCTTCAGTCCGCCAGTTTGTGATGTACTTCAACATGCACGGGACAGTCTGCACCTACCAGGAGCTACATAGGATGTTGCTCACGGTAGAAGAGGATCTGAAGAAGGGAGTACCGACTCGCCCCACCTAGATCTACTTCTATGTCTGCTTCTTCCCAAGGAATGTCCAAGGGAAAGAAGAAGAAAGGGAAGAAGAAGAAGGCCTTCGGTCCTCCACAGCAGGCGAAGATAGCCAAGTCCAAAAGGGCTGCTGAAGACAAATGCCACCACTGCGGCAAGGTCGGGCACTGGAAGAGGAACTGTCCAGATTACATTGCCCAGCTGAGGAGAGACAGAGCATCTACATCAGGTACTTTTATTTTTCCAGTTATTGATTTATCTTTGGCTTGTGAAGCCGTTACATCCAGCTGGATTTTAGATTCTGCTTGTCCCATTCACATTTGCAATTCGTTGCAGGTGCTGAAGGAAAGTAGGAGGCTGAAGCCAGGGGAGATGCAGTTGCGGTTCGGGAGTGGAGACTCTTTGGATGCAGTTGCAGTGGGAGTATGCGAGATCTCATTGCCGAATGGGACACTTTTGTTATATGACTATCATTTTGTACCAGGATGTGTCGCTAATATTATATCACTTTTTGTATTGGATACAGAAGGCTTTTGTATTAATATTAAGAAGTTCTTTGTATTTATATGATAAAAATAATATTCAGATCCTTAGTTGTCCAAACCAGCATGGTCATTATACATTGCAAACTTCAAAAGATATATTAAATACTGGAGTTAATAAACGTAGTTTACCTGCAATTAATAATACTGAACTTTGCATATGAGACTTGGTCACATTGGCGTTAAACGCCTTACCCAATTGGTTAGGAATGGTTTGATATCAGATCTTACCATTGAGTCCTATCCAACTTGTGAATCCTGTATTCAGGGTAAGATGACCAAAGCCCCATTTTCTGGTGTTGGACACCGCGCCACAAACGTACATTCTGATGTATGTGGTCCACTAAGTCAAACTGCTCACAGTGGTTATTCGTACTTCGTTACCTTTACCGATGATTTGTCACGGTACGGTTATGTGTATTTGATGCGACATAAATCGGAAACCTTTGAAAAGTTCAAAGAGTTCCGAAATGAAGTAGAAAAACAAACTGGTAAATATATTAAATGCCTACGATCAGATCGAGGCGGCGAATATATGAGTGGTGAGTTCATGGATTATATGAAGGAGAATGGGATTCTCGCTCAATATACTCCTCCAGGTACACCACAACACAATGATGTATCTGAAAGGAGAAATCGGACTTTATTAGATATGGTCCGATCGATGTTGAGTTTCACAGATTTGCCCTATTACTTATGGGGCTACTGTCTCTTAACAGCCGCACATCTTTTGAATAAGATTCCTTCAAGGCTGTGTTGGTTATTTCTAAGGTCCCAAGATCAAATCAAGACATGAAATAATGCATGAATACATCAACGGAGGTAGCGGAATACTCACATTGATCGGTTATGTCGATTTGAAGACGAATCAAGGCCAAAAACGTACTGCCTTGCTCACGCCACTGCAACCAGTCCATGCTCACTGTCTTGGCAGTTTCGGGTCTCAAAACGAAGCTCCAAACTCCGTCGGATGAGTCCCGCCTCATGGGTGAACCTCCCTACCACCTTCGCAAGACTCGTAGTGTGCTAGCACTTGCGGTTTTCACCATGAAAACCCACCCTTGCTTCCCTTTAGTGTCACGTTTTTCTGGTTCAAAACCAGTCCCAAAATTCTGTTTTGGGCGTGAGAGGAAGAGAGAAAATTGAGAGAGAAGAAGTTTTGTGTTAAGTTAAAATGATTTACCAAAAATCAATTTATATTTATGCCATAATTTTTATTAAATAATAATAAAATTATGACACAAAACATGCAATGGCTTAGAGTGTCAAACACTCAAACTCCATGCAATGACATTGAGTGCAATGTACACAATCTACATGCAAAGCATTAGAATGACATGTGTCATGTGGGCCCCACACGTTTCCAAATGAAAGTGGGCCCACGTGCACTCACGCGTTCGGGTTCGATATTTCCGAAATACCGAGCTTACGTCGCGACGTTAATTAAATCGAATTTAAATAAATAATTGCGCCTAGCGAAATTATTATTTACGTCGTTAACGAATTAATTCTAAATTAACTCGTTTGCCCGAATTAAAATCTAATTTTAATTCCGCGTCGAAATCTAATTTCGTTTAATATATCGAATATATTAATTTACCGATTAATTCCAAATTAATCGTTATCTCTCTCTAGACGATATTTTATCCCGGATAAAATATCTCCGTTATTAATCCTAGATTAATTTTTCTCTCTCTTCTGTATAATCCCAGATTATTCAAGAGTGCGAGTTGTGCGTCATCGGTGGATTATCGGGAAGCGACCCATGAGATCCCCGGATAATCTGGCAGTAAATACGGTCGTCGGAGTATCCGAATCACGTACGTACCAAGTACTACGTTCTACCGATTTACGAGACAAGGTCGACTCCTAGCAAAGCACCAAGTCTACCCAATTCTCCGGACATATCCATTTAAGAATATTAAGATCTGTATCAAGCGTAGTATACATTGTATTGTGCGTATCGGCCCAGTATCGGATAATCACGTGCTAGGGCTGGGGCTGGATAAGTGTCTGCCCCGTCCGAACACATATCGGATGTCTGGTAACTAGTCTCTATAATCGGATATTCATGACCTGGTCATAATATCACGATTGGATGCGCATCACTTTAAGAGCACTAATACCGTATCCTGCGTGACATCATCTCCAATATGACTGAAGTGATACTTCCGTCTTGACATCACACCCAATACTCTACGATTCTCTGATAAACCCAGAAGAGGTGAACACAGAACCAGTTAAGATCCCCCACCACCAAAACCAAAGTTTACCGATTGTCGTAAGTATTAGCGATGTAAGTCTCAGGTTAAGACTATACACACCTACCTTGATTTCGGCCTCCCATAGACACCTAGTCATAATACCAATGGGATTCCGAAGGGTCTATCCAGAGCGAAGCTGTTTTCCGTACCATCGGTGAAACACGACCTCCTATCGCACTTGCACAAGTATCCAATACTTATATTATGAGAACTATGCCGTTGTGCCCTCACAACGCGCACAAGTGCAATACTAGCCTATTCCGCATTATCGATGTCCAGTCTCGATAATACTACGGCTAGGGATATTTAATGATTAATCCTTCGTGGACTGATACTGTCTCATATCATCTCAATCCAGGAACTAATCATAGGGACCTCTCTTCATTTATATATCTATGGTGATCTAATCACAAATGATGAGAGTGCAATTTCCTTATTACATAGTTAATTTGCTACAACAACACAATGATCTGTGCAAATAGTGACGCTATGGGTCATATTATCCAACAGGCTGTTCCTACGACACCGTATCAGATATGGTTCGGTAGGAGACCGAATCTTAATTATTAAGGTTTGGGGTTGTCCTGCCTATGTCAGGGTAACTCAGCAAAGTAAGCTTTCGCCTCGAGGGCAAAAGTTTAGGTTTGTGGATATCCCTCGAACACGAGGGGATATCTGTTCTATGATACCGAGCATCGAAATGTGTTCGTAGCTCGCTTCGCAAAATTTCTAGAAGTAGAATTTTTGTCAGAAGGTGGTGATCATAGACAGTTTGAGCTTGATGAAGTCCAACCTGAAAACAACGAGCCAACGAGGAACCTGAAGTTCAAGTAGATGAAGGACCTTCAAACATCACACTCCGTAGGTCGGAAAGGGTATCTAGACCTCCTGAACGCTTGTATTTGATACAAGAAAAGAGTCTGGATGTTCTCTTAGTTGAAGAGACAGATCCTTTCACCTATAGAGAATCGATGTTGGACATCGACTCCGTGAAATGGCAAAGTGCCATGAAATCCGAGATAGATTCAATGCATGAAAATCAAGTTTGGGACTTGATTCCGCTTCCCGAAGGAATTGTTCCTATCGGTTGTAAATGGGTTTACAAGAGGAAGCGCGGGCCTGACTGGTAAGGTTGAAACTTACAAGGCCCGACTGGTAGCAAAAGGTTACACGCAGCGACCTGGCGTCGACTACGATGAAACTTTTTCGCCGGTAGCAATGCTTAAGTCTATCCGGATTTTTCTTTCTATAGCTGCGTATCATGACTACGAGATTTGGCAAATGGATGTCAAAACGGCTTTTCTAAATGGATTTCTTGATGAAGAAATCTATATGGAACAGCCGGAAGGTTTCACATCCAGCGAAACCTCGGGTATGGTATGTAAGCTTAAGAAGTCCATTTATGGACTTAAACAAGCTTCACGAAGTTGGAATCTTCGATTCGACGAGATTATCAGATCGTCTGGTTTTCTTAAGAATTCAGAAGAATCCTGTGTGTATCAGAAGGCCAGTGGGAGCATGGTCGTATTTTTAGTCCTGTATGTTGATGACATCCTAATCATTGGGAATGATTTAGGTATGTTACAAAGCGTTGAAGCATATCTCTGTAAGAATTTCTCCATGAAGGACCTGGGAGAAGCTTCCTATGTTTTAGGGATAAAACTATATCGAGATAGACAAAGGAGGCTGATTGGGTTATCCCAATCAACGTACGTAGATAAGATCTTGGAACGGTATAGCTTTGGTAACTGTAAGACAGCAAACATACCGTTCAGACATGGGATTCATCTTTCCAAGAAGATGTGTCCACAAACAGAAGATGAGAAGGTTAGAATGTCTAACCAACCTTATGCTTCGTGTTTGGGTAGCATAATGTATGCCATGTTATGTACGAGGCCTGATATCAGTTTCGCTGTTAGCGTAACCAGTCGATATCAGTCCAATCCAGTTAATGACCATTGGATGGCCATTAAACATATCCTAAAGTATCTTAAAGGTACTAAGGATAAGTTGATTATATTATGGAGGAAACGAACTGCAGGTTAATGGGTATACAGACTCCGATTTTCAATCGGATCCCGATGATAGAAAGTCTACATCTGGATTTGTCTTTACCCTTAACGGAGGTGCAGTATGTTGGAAGAGTTCCAAACAGGGATCTACAGCTGATTCCACCACTGAGGCGGAATATATTGCAGCTTCTGAAGCCGCAAAAGAGGCTGTGTGGATAAAGAATTTTATCACAGAATTGGGAGTTGTCCCAAGTATCGAGAATGCGATTCCGTTATACTGTGATAATACTGGAGCCATTGCGCAAGCAAAGGAACCGAGGGCGCATCAGAAGTCGAAGCATGTGGAACGCAAATACCACATCATTCGAGAGATCGTGTCGCGAGGGGATATTGTCGTGTGCAAGGTACCGAGTGAAGACAACGTAGCAGACCCGCTGACGAAGGCCATACCTCCGAAGTTGTTTGATAAACACGTGGAGTCGATGGGTATTAGATACAATCGATATTGGCACTAGAGCAAGTGGGAGATTTTGTAGGGGTTGGTGCTCAGAGCGCCAATTCCCGGTTGTATTTTTGTTAAATACTTCTGTAAAACGTTATTATATGTAATAATATATGCAGTTTCTATAATATAATCTAATCTTTTAATTGGTAAAGACGTAATGACCCTAGAATGATTAGTCATGATACAGTTGCAAAAGCGTCGCAACGGACATTGAGTCGTATCATGACGTTGTCATTCTCAGACAGTTCCTGGTCAAGGTTTACACTACTTGGTCAGTATAGTAAACCCGTTGAGACCGGTACATGTCGTATACTGGAATATATGATTCCAATGGTTTCTCAATGAACCATAAGTCTTGGAGACTAGTATAGACGTGTAGGTGTTTATAGTGGATAAACAATGAACGACTCACCGAAGATTCTTAATGGATGGTACACCAGCGTCAATAAGAATCTTCTTGGTTGAGTAGCACTTGTGATTCTTAGACTTGAGATGCCATTGTGGGCACATGAGACATCTTCTACACTTAGATGGCAGTCACGTCACCGATCTATTTAGATCAGACCTCCGCCTGTTCGTTGGGTGTAGATAGATCCTCAGGGTGTCCTATGTGTATCAAGATAGGATCCGTCAGTTCTGTGTACCAGAGCATAGGTAGTCCATATGATTAGCAATCAGATAAAACCATGGGCCCGTGGTAAGTTTAGAAGCTAGTTCTAAACATTCTTTTTGAGATTGCTAATAGAATAGTCGACTGGATAGTCCCGATAGAGATTTGACGTTTACATCTATATCTCTGGGATTTATCCGGATACCTGTGACGGAGGAATTATACATTTGCGATGACCTCGACCTGTATGGTTCAGCGAGATTATCCGTGATCGTCATAATCTACGGGTGGATAGATTATGGACACGAAATTAGATTTTGTGACGGATATACCTGAACCTAGAGAGTCTCAATAATGAAACATACTCGTTGAGCACTAGAGCAACATAAATAAATAATATTGATTATTTATAAAGTCGTTTAATGGTTAAACGCAAGATACATGCTAAAGAGACTAGATAGTCATTTCCTTAATTATTGTGTATTTACATTTAATACTTGATTAATTTAAATACACATTAATTAATAGTCAAAATGATTTATTTGACTTATTTCCTAAATGAATATATGTTTTTAATATTTAATGTAAATATTATACATATATTTAATATATTTGTATTTGATTAATTAATTATTATTTAATTGTTAAATGATTAAATTAATTAAAATATAAATATCTTACATTAGGATATTTAAAGTAAATGACATTAGTTGCATTTTCGACCAAAATAAATATCTAATAAAGTGGTTTATAAGATATTTGTCCAAGTTGACCAAAATGATTTGAAATGAAATTGAAATTATTTTTCTTGTTTTTGTCTTAGCCATTTTCGGCCAAGGCCAAATGAAACAATTATAAATTGATTTTCATTTCATGATACACTTAACCTAATACACTTTATCAAAATAAACTCCATTGAAGAAGGCAAAAGGAAGCTTGAGAAAAGAAAGACAAAATCAAAGATAGCTTGGAATTTAGTAAGTTTTTCCAACTTACTATTAGAGAGGAATATGTTCCTTAGGTTCAAGGCTTCAACATGTGATGTTCTTAGATTATTTCTTTCTTTATTTCTTTGTGTTTTTGTTGGTGGAAGTTTGATAGAAGTGTTGAGCATGTATGGTGAAGGAAACTTGTGACTATTGTAGTTGTAAGGTTCTTTTAAGGTTATGATGAAACCATGTTGCTAATATAGAGTTGTTGACCCACTCTTAAATGACCTAGATTTGATCTTGAGTTGTTTCATTGTGTTGAGACTTGAATTGGATGGAAGAATGATGATTGAAGTAATTGATTTAATGTATTTGGTATAATTTGTCCAATTTGAGAAATTGAAAAATTAGGGTTTATAACCTATTCCAAATTTGGGGGTTTTCATATATGTTGAGCATTTGGGTGTGTATATGATTCATGCAAAGTTTCATGTTGATTGGATTTCATTTGGATGAGTTTTGAAACATGAAATGACCAAATGGTCAATTTAGGCACCTAATGGTGCTCACGGCAATGGATAAGAAAAATGGGGATTTTGCTTCCTTTGGTGTTTTGATGTTTTGAACATCATAAGTTCATCTTAGAAATGATTTAGAATCATTCAAAATTGATTGGATCAATTTCGGACTAAAACGGACAAAAATACAAAGCAAGGGTATTTCGGTAAATTCACTTAAAATTGTTTTATTGAATTTATTTTCATAATTTGATTATTGGAATATTAAATAAATATGTTTATTTAATTTATCCGAGAAAAAGTTTTGAAATCTGAAAATCGGATTTTCACCGCTTCCGCTGCGTTACCGGACTCACCCCCTAAATAACCCCTTCACTTTGAGCATGTGAATTTGGCAATAAGATTTGGTTTCATGTATGTTAGATGTAAACTATACTTTTAAGCATGTGAATCTAGGATTGTGGTGCACTTGGAAATGTATGTCATAGGCTTGGTTGGATTATTGCATAAATCTTTACATTACAAGTTGCATAAGTAAGGGACCATTCCGAACCCAATGGTTTGAGGTTTTCCCTTGCGAGGGGTGAGTGCGGCCTTAAATCTTTGTCCCGGTTCACACCGGGTGGCGACTCCCTTATTCTCCGGTTTAGTCCTCCGTTGGCTACTCCGTACTCCCAACTAGGCCCCCGAGCCTGGAACAGCATTGCGTCGTCCAGTTTCTGTGTCCCACAGGTAAAAAAGGTCAGGTTTCAACCGTTCTTCTTTCAATTCCCATTCTCCTCGCATCTGCTGGACTACCAACATAGAATCTCCGTAGACTTCCACACTCCCGGCCTTCAAGGCTATCAATGATGTCAAACCAAAAGCACATGCTTCATACTCGGCCATGTTATTAGTCACTCTGAATGTCAACCTCTTGGCTAAAGGCAAAGTCTCTCCCCCGGGGGTCATTATCACGATCCCAATTCCGGCTCCCTTGTAATTTACTGCTCCGTCAAAATACATTTTCCATCTCTGAACTGTTATTGCTTGGATCTCTTCATATGGAAATTCAAACTTATACTGATCCCCATCAACAGGTTGCAATGCTAGAAACTCTGCTACTGCTCGCCCTTTGATCACTTTGGAGGTGAGATACTCAATGTCGAACTCTGTCAGCAATACTAACCATCTGCCCAATTTTCCCACTAGTGAAGGCACCGAATGAAGATATTTCAGAGGATTTTCCTTTGCCACTACCTGGATCTTGTAAGACTGGAAATAATGTCGTAACTTGCTGGAAGCCCATACCACGACAAGACAGATCTTCTCTACTTCTTGATACCGAGCCTCATACGGGAGCATCTTCTTACTCAGATAATAGACTGCATGTTCTACCCCTGTCTCATCTGCCTGTACCATCATTGCCCCCAGTGCTTCTGATTCTATAGCCAAATATAATACCAAAGGTCTGCCCGGTCTCGGAGGTTTCAATACAGGAGGCTTTACCAAGTACCCTCTGATTTTGTCGAAGGCTGTCTGACACTGTTCATCTCATCTCACTGGCTGATCTTTTCTCAACAGTTTGAAGATAGGCTCACATACTGATGTCAACTTGGCGATGAACCGACTGATGTACTGAATCTTCCCCAAGAATGCTCTGACTTCTTTTTCTGTCTTCGGTGCAGGCATTTCTGTGATTGCCTTGATTTTCTCAAAATCTACCACTATTCCGCCCATTCCCACTGTATGACCAAGCAATTTCCCCGATGTCACCCCAAACACACATTTCTTGGGATTTAGTCGCAGGTTGTATCTGTCAACTCTCTGAAGGAACCTTTCCAGTGCTTCGATATGCCCAACTCTTGTCTCTGATTTCACCATCATGTCATCCACATACACCTCAATCTCTTTGTGCATCAAGTCATGGAAAAGTGTAGTGGCCATCCGTTGATAAGTAGCTCCCGCATTCTTAATCCCAAACGACATTACCTTTTAACAATAAGTACCCCACTCAGTAACAAATGCAGTCTTGTGTTTGTCTTCCTCAGCCATGAGAACCTGATTGTAACCTGAAAACCCATCTGCAAATGAATACATAGCGGATAAAGCCGCACTATCAACCAGAACATCTATATGCGGCAGAGGAAAATCATCTTTCGGACAAGCCTTGTTGAGATCTCTGTAGTCTACACACATTCTGACCTTCCCGTCTTTCTTTGGCATCGGCACTATATTAGCCAACCACTCATGATATTTCACTACTTCCAGGAACCCCGCACTTATCTGTTTCTTAACTTCCTCTCTGACTTTCTCAGCCCATTCTGGTTTCATCCGTCGGAGTTTCTGTTTTACTGGCCTCATATTCGGATAAGTTGGTATTGTGTGTTGGGCAATGTTTCTGTCTACCCCAGGCATGTCCTTATAGGACCAAGCAAAAACTTTGGCATATCTAACCAACACTTCTTCTAGTTTCTCCCTCTCTTCGGAGGTCCTTCACTTGCAATCAGAATTTCCTTGGGGTTCTCAAGTGTACCCAAGTTAAATGCAGTAGTTCTGGCTGAACTGATATCAAATATGCTTGATTCATGCAGAGTAAATGGAAATGACTCAGGCAAGTAAGCAAAAGAGATGTCTTTATTATTGGATAATGCAGAAGTACATTCAAACAAATCAGGAAGGTAAATGTCTTCATCATCTATAGACACTTCTTCCTCTGCAACCAGGTTTTCCTCAGGCTTTTTGTCCTCTCCCATAGTCAGGCTTTCCAACTTCATCAGTTCTTCCTCCCAATTCTCTTCTTCTTTCTTCGCAATTTCTTCAACCATCAGCTTCTTACCCAATATATCCTGGAAGATCTCAAACCTAGGTACCACAATTCCATTAACTTCCACAGGTTCAGGCTCCCCTTGACATCCTGAAGCTTTCACAAAACACTCCATCAATTTCAGGCCCTTTTTCTTGACCTTCGGCTTTTCTTCATCAGATTTGTACCCCAAACCCTTCCGAGTAGTCCGTCCTCTGAAATCTGGCAATTTTGAACATTCACCCGGCTCAAAATTCATTTTTCCCATGATCCTAGCCACCCTAGGATCCACCCACTCCTCAAAAGTAGCTGACACCTGAAACCTTGTGAAAGGTTGTATCTCCAAGGTGGTCACGACATTATCTATCTCAGCCCGGATAATAACAACTTCTCTCTCATACGGGAACTTGATCATCTGATGTAAAGTGGAAGGCACGCCCCCAAGTTTGTGAAACCAAGGCCTTCCCAACAATAAGGCGAAAGTAGCCGGGATGTCCAGTACTGTGAACTCAACCTCATCTTCAATCGGGCCTACCTTGACCATAGCCACAAAAGTACCCTAAACTCCCATTTTACTGTCATCATAAGCCTTAATAGTCATGTTGGAGGGGTCCAAGTCTGTCGCTTTCATACCCAATCTCGCCAGAATTTTCAGCGGGCACACATTGATGGACGAACCGTCATCCACCATCACACATGAAGTTCTCTTGCCCCTCACCTCGGCCTTGATAAATAAAGGCCTATTATGATTTCTCCCATCCGCCGGGAGTTCATCCTCAGAAAAAGATATCTGCAAAGCTTCTTTCTGAACTGACCCAACAAACATTGCAGGGTTGGCGTCTTCCGATACCACAATCTTGCTCAATGCCTCAACCATGGCCTGCCTATGCTCCCGAGATGCACATAACAGTTCCCAGATACTCACTTGTGCTGTCTTCCTCAATTACCTCAGCACTATATCTCCCTCAGTATTTTATGCGGTCTCAACCACGTCTTTACCATCTGTCAAAACCTTCTTACCCTTTTCTGCCATATCATTGTAAAAACGACCGCTGCGCGTCATTCCCCTTACTTCTTCCTCATCACTACTAGAGAAATCAAGCCAAAAGTTTTTACCCTGCTCAGTCTCATCTTCACTAGTACTATCCCAGATTCACAGGCAAAAGGCTTGAGGGTGAAAGGATTTTAGGACAAGGTCTTCTGGGAGGCCAGAATTGACCATATAGGCTGGTGGTGGTACGACATGGTAGTTGGGTAAGGGGTTTCTGTGTGTGTCAGGCTGTTCTTTTTCTGGGTCAGGTATTTTCTTAGAGTCTATCAGGTCTTGGATTTCATGGCGGAGTCGGGCACAATTGTCAGTGTCATGGCCCTTTTGTTGGTGAAAGTGTCAGTAAAGGCTTAGGTTATAATGTGATGGTGGGGGATTGGGTAATGGTTTGGCTTCCAAGGGTTTTAAGAGCCCTTGCCTCCTCAATTTCTCTAGCACCTTGGACAGGGGCCTTCCCAAGTTGGAAAATCTCCGGTTCCGGATAGCGGCAATCTCAGCAGAAACAGGCTTAGTTCCCAATGTTCCTCCAACAGGCCTCCTACTTAAGCCATAAAACTTCCTATTTTCCGCCTCTTCGTCTTCAATGTCCATGACAGTTTCCCTCAACTGCCGAAAGTCTGTAATCATGGAGGTCATCCTCCTCAACTTGCTGTAAATGGAGGGCCTGGTGCCCTTGATAATCATTTTAATCTGATCCTTCTCCGAAGGCCTAGTCTGCATCTTCAACAACTGACCCCTCCATCGGTCCACATACTTCTTAAAACTCTCCTCTGATTTCTGCTTGACATTCTCCAGATCAGGGAGTGACAAATCGATCTCTAGGTCAGTGACATACTGCTTCAGGAAGGCATCAGCCAACTCCCTCCAATCTTCCTTCACTTTCTTCTCTAAACTGTGGTACCACACCACGGGAGCTCCCTCGAGTGACATTCCAAACATCTTCTGCACTTGGCACTGAGATAAACCAACTGAACTCATGACTGATACAAACTGTCGGAGATGCACCCTTGGATCCCCATTCCCGTTAAACTTAGCCATATCAGGCATCTTGAACTGTGCCGGCAACTGTTCTTCGAAATTCAGTGTCATAATCCAGCAAATCCTCATTCTTACCCCTCATCTTGCGGGTAACTGACTCAACCTGATCCTGGAGCTTCTGTAACTCTGCCTGAGACCCAGATACTCTGCCTGCTGCATACTCTGCCATATCATCATCAAAAGTGGGGATATCATCCCCCAATCTGTTCGGAGGTTCCTCTTGCCTCACATCCCCAGAACTACCCCCAACACGAGACCCGGCTATACCAGCCACAACAGTAGTCAAAGCATGCAACTGTTCAGTGATCTTGGCCAGACCGTTCTCTAACTGATCCATACGGGATACCTCGTTACCGGATTCACTCATGTTTGTTACTTTTCTTTTAATGAGCCTTGTCCATTCTCTAACCCAAACGGTATCTATGATGTCTTTTTGAGACATAGAGGGTGTTAACATGATATATGTATGTATGAAGTGCATGAGATGCATGTAACATATATAACATATTATATCAACTAAAATTTTCAAAAAAATCGGCCCGTTATCATTTTAGAAGCTTTTGGGCTAACTGTCATAGGAGTGAACTCGTCCCAGTTTAAATGGCCCAACGAGTTCACATCTCATGGCAAGGAGCCCAACTAAATCCAAATGGTAATGTTCCGAACATAAGCACAAAGTGGCCCGTCAATCACTTAGAAGCCTTTGGCCCAATCGTCATAAAATACGTTCTCGTCCCAGTTTAAATGGCCCAACAAGCCCATATCCCATGACAAATGGTCCAAATGGATCCAAACGACGATGTTCCCAAACACAAGTATAAAAGAAAGATAATTCAAACATAAAACAATGATTTCTACAGAATGGCCCATCAACATTTCAGAAGCTTTGGGCCTAGTGGTCATAAGGTACGAACTTGCCCCAGTTTAAATGGCCCAGCAAGTTCGCATTTCTGACTATAGTCCAACTGCATCCAAATGAGGATGGTCCACAAGCACATAATCAAGGAAATAATTGTTACTTTAACCATACAAACCCGGTCTATGGGTGGGTTCGCAAGAGTGTAGACAAAGGCTTTCACCGGCGAAGGATGGCCCACAACTGGGTCTCCCCAATCAAGGGTTCGAGCGGCCAAGTGAGCGCACCCTTTTTTATACACTAAGGTACGTGCCAATGAGCTATGGTGTGTGACTGACTGTCAAATGGATTTCCCGTTGTAGATTCCCCAGAGGGAGGGTGGAGCGAGGCTCACTTAAATACCCAAGCCTCTTAGGCTCTTATCGCTTGGTGTCAGGAATAAACAACGAGTCCTCCAAATTAGTCCATCACAGTAGGCTACGAGTAGATGGCTATCTAGGTGCCTTCACAGCTTTTCCTTCTAGAAAGGTAGTGAGTGAAGGAAGACACCAAACCATTACCTAGCCTCAAAATGCCTTTGATTAAACCCCCGTTTCATCCACTATAGACACGGTCAATTAGAACATAAATCCAAACATTACAAGACAATATTTCGGGGCCGATTCTCTATCCCCAGTGGAGTCGCCAGACTGTGGAACACAGAAACTGGGCGACGCATGCTGTTCCGGGCTCGCGGCCCGGTCGGGTGTACGAAGTAGTCCGCGGGGACTAAACCGGAGAATAATGGAGTCGCCACCCGGTGTGAACCAAGAAAATGAGATTTAAGGCCGCACTCACCCCTCGCAAGAGAAGACCTCAAACCGTTGGGTTCAGAATGGTCCCTTACTTATGTCACTTGTAATGAAAGGATTTGTGTAATAATTTAATCAAGCTTAAGTAACACTTATTTCTGAGAGTATCATGCTTCTAAGTTCATATGCGCAAAAATAAAACTTACACCTAAATTTGCATATATCTTACATTTAAGATTGCATGCTTGAAAGTAATCAAAGTAGCAATGAACATACAACTTCATTAGCATATCGTGTTCGTGGAAACACAAGCACACACTAACCACGCAAGCACACATAAAAACGAATCAAATAATGGCGAACATGTGATTTCATAGACATGTCATACTTATACGTGCGGAAGCATAAACAATTAGCCATTACATGTCCATGTGTAAATAAAAGAGTCAACTAAGTACCTAATGCAAAAAGACACTTAAGGATGCAATTAGGCATTAAAGTAAACATGCTATGACGTGGTGCAAAAGGAGATAACTAATATGGACACAAACACACATGTGAACACTTTTCCAAGTGGTACGTGGAATTGTATCCCAAGTACAGACCGCACTACCGTCCATTCGGAATCGGCTACGGAATTTATGTCTGGGTTTCCATCCGATATACCACAAGAAATAATACTCAAATGCTATCACGACATGGATATATGAATTGTAATACGTTAAACACATTGTACTCATACATGTGGGGAATATAGATGAACGACACCTACACAATCTTGCGTAATACAGAGAATCAATCAGGTTCATCATACGAAGGGATAGCTACTAGGAACGATTATGTATGAAATCTGATGAAAAGGACTCAGTTCAGTGGGTGCGCGTTCGCGTAGCGTTCGAGAACGCGTTTGAACGGTAAACAGAAGGTTCACATTCGTACAGCGTTCAAGAACGCGTTCGAACGGAGCCGGACCTGATGCATGAAACACTAAGAAAGTGCGTGCGCATTCGCGTAGCGTTTAAGAACGCGTTCGAACGGTAAACAGAAGGTTCGTGTTCGTATAGCGTTCGAGAACGCGTTCGAATGGAACCAGACCTGATGCATGATGAAACTAAGAAAATGCGTGCGTGTTCGCGTAAGGTTTAAGAACGCGTTCGAATGGTAAACAGAAGGTTCACATTCGTGTGGCGTTCGAGAACGCGTTCGAACGGAACGAGACCTGATGTATGCAACACATTCATAGACAAACAAATCCGCAATGTGGGACCTCACGTATCCGACTGAACTCATCTCGCATCCAATCGAGTATACACCAATCGGCGCGGCAAAGCATTATGGTAAAGGATTTTAACCCCTCCCAATAAGGTACCTTTAATCCGACTTACTAAGCCCATGCGCTCGATCGCATCATGCATACAAAGAATAAAGACAATAATATCAAACTTAGTATGCCCGATTGAACGTATCTTACATCCAACCAAACACACATCAACCGGCGCGGCAAAGCCTCGTGGTAAAGGGTTTTAACCCCTCCAAATATGGGACTTTTAATCCGACTTACTAAGCCCATGCGCTCGATCGCATCATGCATACAAAAATAAAGACAATCATATCAAACTTAGTATGCCCGATTGAACATATCTTACATCCAACAGAACACACATCAACCGACGCGGCAAAGCATCGTGGTAAAGGATTTTAACCCCTCCAAATAGGGGATCTTTAATCCGACTTACTAAGCCCATGCGCTCGATCGCATCATGCATTCAAAAATAAAGACAATCATATCAAACTTAGTATGCCCGATTGAACATATTTTACATCCAACCGAACACACATCAACCGGCGCGGCAAAGCATCTTGGTAAAGGATTTTAACCCCTCCAAATAGGGGACCTTTAATCCGACTTACTAAGCCCATGCACTCAATTGCATCATGCATACACAAGTAACATGCAGAATTCAAATGACGAAAAATAAATAAATCAAAGCAACATAAAACAAAAGAAGGTGCCGTTTACTCAAGCGGTACGTGGAGTTGTATCCCGAGTACAGATCATACTACCGTCCATTCGGAATCGGCTATGAAATTTATGTCTGGGTTTCCATCCGTTATACCGCGAGAGTTGACACATCTTTCATTTTATTCCAAAGCCACAACATACAATATTTCATAATACATGCATATTTATCTACTCAATGGCCACAACATGCATTTCCACATAACAACCATGCGAACAATACTCAATAAATAATGAAAATAAAACAGAAAACAAATGTGGAAAATACCCTCAGGTCTAACCTTTTTTGCCGACTTTCAGACTTGCGTTTCGCGGAGATCGGAAGGGTAAAGCTCCTCCACTTCTCCGGTTCACTGGTTTAGCGTCTTAGCTCACTGTTTTGCTATTTTGCTTGCTGTTTGGCCTCTGTTTTGTTGTTGTTTCCTCTCTGTATTTTCTGCTCACTGTTCAGGTCACTGTTTTGACGTTTCAACGGACTGTTTTGGGTGTTTTTTTAAAGGTTTTAAGTGCAGTTTTTATGTTACTGTTTTAAGGTTTTTTTAGGGAATGTTTTAAGTGGATTTTGCTTCTGTTTTTTCGGTGATATGGAGGGTTTATGGGGCTGTATTTGCGTGTCCTAAGGCTGTGGTACGGGCTGTGTATTCGGCTGTGGAGGGACTTGGAGGAGGGGTGGTTGTTTCGGTTATTGAAGGAGGTGTAGGAGAGAAATTGTTTTTCTTCTTTATGCTATTACCGTGAATGATATTGTGTGAAGGTGATGGGAAATTCTTTGTTTGTTTTCCTCTTGTGATGGGCGTGAACTATATGAGTGAAGTCGAGGATGGCTTGGAAAAGTGTGGTTTATATAGAGAAGGGCTAGGACTTCACCTTGTCTCACAAGGAAGGGATTTGATTTTGTGTTGAGCAAGGAAAGTCAAAGATTGAGGGGGAACAAATTTGGTTTAGATTAGGAAGTCAATATATTTGATTGGTTATGATTAGGCATGATTTTATTTTATGTTTTATTTAATTTGGTAAATGATTTAATTATTATTTTATTTAATTACATTATCTAATTAATATTTAACTTAATATTTGATTTAATTTGGGTGTGTATTAGGGTGAATGGGCGTGTGGGCCTTGTTGTGGGCCTTTGGTTGGTGGGTTTAGTTTGTGTGGGCTAGGTTTGTGGGCTTGCGGGGGTTTTAGGTCAAGGCCAAGGGCTTGCGGGGATTTGTGAGTGTTTTGGGCCGGGAATAATTTTAAAAACGGAAAACCAACAAGTAACCCGAAGCTAAACCAGCGAACTTAACCCGAATATGAGTCAATTCTTGACTCCTCCCTTCCGACGTCCGTTTCCCGCGGGTTCCGCGACTTAAAAGGTAGTGCCTCCAACTGAGACTCATCATCGAGTTTCACATGCAAAAATGCAATTCCTACAAGTATGCCAATACCCATATCCTACCCGGTCAATCAACAGGTCCAAAAATAATACCCATACACAATCTTAACATACCAAGCCCAACAACCCCCATTTAATACCCATTCACTCGGTGATTTGCCCAACGTATCAGGCCCCCATTCCCGCATAGATTTTTGTCATCCTTAATTCTGATACTTTAAGACCGGATATGAATAAAATTTTCGTACTTGTTAGTTGAATAAGAGTATTGACATCCTCATTCATACTGGGCTGGTTGCCATCCAAATTAACAACTAAAAAGAAATACTAACATTTGTACGGAAGTCCTAACCTCAAAACTTATCTGAGAAGCTGCATATCTGAATCAATATACCATGACCAAGTTCAAGAAAATTAGAAAAATGCACCCAAAACAAGCATGTAATTCACCAAACTCCTGTTACTACAAATTATTACATCATAATGTAACAGTTAAAACAAAGCTAACAAAGCAAAGAGAAGTAAACATCCACCAAATTTATTTTAGAACCCGTAAAATCTCAATCTGCAACATTCTTTTAAGATCTGCACCTACTAAGCTCCACAGTTGTGGCAAAATAAATTCAGATAAGGTATACATGGAGCCATTTCTGGGTTGCCTCTTTCAACGCTTTCTGCCATGCCTCCTGCTCTTCCTCCGATTGCTCCTTTCATCAGAATCAGATTCAGATGCTGAGTCCGAATCAGATGACTCAGAAGACGAGCTGTACCTCCTACCCCGCCCCTTCCTCTGCTTCTTCTTCTTCCTCCGCCGTCTCCTCTCTTCCTCTGAATCAGACGATGAACTGTCAGCAGAGCTACTTTCAGGAGAAGAATAATCTGACCCTGTCACAGATGACGACCCGCTATCTGTCTCAAATACTGAAGCCTCACTATCACTACCAGAATCCGAATCAGAGAGATGCTTCCTCTTACTTTTCTTGGAACTCTTTTCAGACTTCTCATCTTTAATATCCTGGTTATCTAAATCATAAGAGATTGAGACCTTCATCTTCAACTTAGGGTTTTTAAGCTGCTGGGTCCTTGAGGGCCGAGACATATAAACCCGCTCATTCTTGCACTCATATGTCCAATGCCCAATTTGAAAGCACTTCTGGCACTGCGAAGCTGCACCACCGATGCTAGACATTGTAGACTTAATATCCTTTCTTTCACCCAATCTCACCGCCTTTTCAGTACTCATCAAATACATCTGCCTCTTTGCCTCCCTCTTCTCTTGCCATCTACTTGGCCCTTCTTCCTTCTGCCCATATGCATTCACATTTCGGGCAGCTGCAGCCGCTGCCCTCTCTGCCTGAGCACGACTCAAACCTTTCGCCGCACTCAAAGCTGCAGCCTTGATTCTTTCAGCTGCTGCCTGAGATTTTTCTTCCTTCTTATTCGACATTCCAAACACCTAAAACTTCCCAACAACCTTACTCTTATCAACTTTCAATCACAATCTTCTCCCACTCTGCATACATGAATTCAAAATCATCAAAATTACTAGCAAAAAACTTTGTAATTTCTATTATTGAAAAACATAAAAATCATCAAAATTACTAGCAAAAAACTTTGTAATTTCTATTATTGAAAAACATAGAGATCTTTCAACATGAAAATTTACCCACTATAAAAATCATCCATTCAATCAAGAAAAAAAATCGACACACAATAAACCCAGTTAAAAAAATCCAGTTTAGGGTTGAAAATAAACAATAAATTGACAATTAAACGTATTCGATTTCAATTGAGCAACAGCCTAACGGGTTTAATAACCCTAAAATGAAACCATAGATAACTTATTAATCAATAATGAAACCCTAAAAAAATCCCTAGAATTGAAAATACGAAATGATTGATGGGAAAGCAGAGCCAAAAGCGTACCTTAGAAGCGAGATCGCAAAATAACAGAGAACAAAAGTCGCTTCTTTTCGATACGCGTCTACTATATATGTTACTCTACTCCGGATATAGGTCCGGATCCGCATTTATAGTCCGAATGCGAATTTGGATCAATCCGTTGTATATCCGGATATCTAGAAAAAGATCAGTATATTGTTGCTACAAACTCTTCCCCAGTCAATTAGGTCGTTTAAAATAATTTCCATAAATAAAATATTTTTAATGAAAATTATTTTTGAAAATGAAAGTATTTTTTGATGTTTGGTTATGGTTTGAAAATCATTTTCAAAAAATATTTTAAAATATTTGGCACGTTCAATATTTTTTTCAAAAAAATATTTTCTAGTGGTTAGAAGTAGGGACGACAAAAAATGATCGGATCTGTCCTGGATCCATATAGACTTGGAAGACCTGGGTCTATAAAATAATTTCAGACTAAGGTAGCGAACTTCCAGGCCCAAACGGAATTTTATTAATTTATATAATATAATTCAAAAAAATAAAAAATCAGGATTTCCTGATCCAGTTTGGGTATATCCGGATCCATATCCACATGGATCTAGATTTCAGGATCCTGGTTCATAATTTTATTGATTTTAAAGAAATTTAATTGGGAAAAAAAAAGATTTCTAAATCTGGTCCGAGTAACCAGATCCGGATCCACGTGGGGTCCAGATTGTCGGGATCCCGTTATAGAATTGTATTAATTTCATACAAATATAATTGAAAAAAAATATGATTTCCGGATTTGATCTGGTATACTCTAATTTGGATCAACACGAATCTGCAATTCTAAGATTCGGGTCCAAAATTTTACTAATTATATACAAATATAATTGATAAAGATTAAAAAAAATTCGAATTTCTTGATCTGGTCTTGGTATACCCAGATCTAGACTCACGCGAGTCTGAAATTTTCGGACATAAGTCCATGATTTTATTAATTTTATACAAATATAATTGAAAAAGATAAAAAAAAAAAGATTATATATAATATATAATTCGGATTTATGGATATGGTTTGGGTATATCTGGATCTGGATCCATGCTGGTCCGAACCTTAATTTTATTAATTACCTAACTCCATGATTTTATTATTTTATACAAATCAAATTGAAAAAGATAAGAAAAATCCAATTTCTGGATACTATCAGGGTATACCCAGATTCGGATTCAGGTAGGTCCGAAATTTCAGGACCTGAGTCCATAATTTTATTAATTTTATACAAATATATTGAAAAAGATAAAAAAAAAAATCGAATTTATATATCTTGTCTGAGTATATCGGGATCATGATCCATGCGGGTCTGAAATTTCAGGACCCAAGTCCATAATTTTATTAATTTAATACAAATTTAAATGAAAAGATAAAAAAAAATATGGATTTCCATATACAAGCAGGTCTGCAAATTTTTTCAGACTTGAGTTTAGAATTTTATTAGTTTTAAACAAATAAATTAAAAAAATATTAAATAATGGATTTCTAAATTCAGTGCATGTCACATCCAAATTTCCCAAGACGCGACCGGTAGGAGATGGCGTTGCCATCTCCTTGAGCCTCATGACGTGTACATGTGTGCCGTGTCATGATCTGTTCTTGACTTGTGTTTAAACTATATTCTAATGCAACTGGGATTTCTATTCTTGAATACATGCATGACTGACATACAAATTACAATGCGCATGAACTATTTGAAACATACAAAGTCATTCCATGAGTATATTTGAGTCTCAACAATAATTTATTTTATGTGCATTCATCCCGTACGTAACAGTACCACTGTAGGCAGTAGTAAAAACTACAGGTCGTTACAAATTCTCCCTTCCTTAAATAGGATTCGTCCTCGAATCCTTTTTAAACTTGGGATCTCACCACGGACCCCCGGTTCATGGCCTCTCTCCAGACCATCAACCTAACTGACTTCATACTCGAAACCATCTTGCTTTTACCTGCTAGAACTCTTACTTTTTTGTAAACTAACTCACGCTCGCCTCAATCTTTCTTTTATCTTGGCTTCTGTTTCATGCTTGGTACTTTTGACTTTAGATCGAGAGGGAAGTCATCGTCATGTTTTCATAACTTCCTGCTTATTACTTTACACCATGGTCATGTCTCAACTCTTATGGTGCATCAAGGAATCTCACTCCTAGACTTTTCGTTATACTTACTTGCTCCAGCTCATTTCTTACTTGAGCTATTAATTTCGAAGGGTACTAGGTTCGTTGTTTACGTCCACTCCTTCTATTACTTGACTGATTAGACTCTCTATATTTGATCTATGAGAAGACATATTCTAAGAGTCTCCTTGCTAAGAACTGAACGCCCTCTTAACTTATTCTTCACCACTATTGGCTAGGCTGTTACACCTTTACTGACGGACGGACTTCTATCTCTATAGGTATTCGTGTTTCCTACAACTGGGTTCCTTTACTTTGGCTTGACTCTGGAAAGTATAAATATATATATGTTATGATGTTTACCGGTTCTTCACTACAATTATCCTGCCTCTGCTTATCTGAATTACTTAAGACCTTATAATGCAGGGTCAGACTCTTTATGTAGTCCTTGCTTACTATTATCACTTATCCAATGGCTTCACTGGGAGCTTAATTGTATGTATACTTCTGCTTATACTGTTCTTCATACCTTACTTTCATCACATACTACTACTGCAAGTCTGGTTACATGTTTTTTACTGACTTGTTCTTCCAAAGGCTAGTACTATCAAGGATCATCGTTTCCGTATTAATTGATACAGCTACCAAACCACCCATACCCATGGCTTAGGCCGTCCCAAACCCGTAGTGGTTTGGTCAACTAAGTCTAGGTCTGGGTACTTAATGTGCTTTACGTGAACCAACACGTAAGGCATCTTTGGTTGCATTTCGATACTACGAAACCTTGTAGTTACACAATTTGTCTTTACTTACTAGGTATTCTTCTACTACCGTCATTGCACCTCCACAGCTTTACTTCTAATCTTTTTCCTTTGCATTTTTTTTACCTTCTACTTGTCTTATGCTATACTAAGAACTCTCGTGGTCTATGTCTCTGGTTCCTTATCCGAAGGATATCTTTTCCTTTCTCTATCCATTTATGTGTCTAACACTGGTTCCTTTGTATCCTAGTTAATACTTGACTACTACTTTATCCTTGTACCATACCATATGAACAACTTCTTTCCTAACTCTTTGATCCAACACTATCTCTTACTTTTATTTTATTCTTAAAATATGTCTGAAGGTCTTTTGTCCAGTTTTCTTCCATTATACTCTCACTTATTCCTGGGAATGTCTTGAGGCAATCATCAGGATCCACCTCTGCTGCTGTTGTCTAACGAGGGTTGGGAGGGTGGTGTTGGACAATTATGACCCATAGTGTCACTATTTATACAGATCATTGTGTTGTTGTACAAATTAACTATGTCACAAAGGAGATTGCACTCTTATCATTTGTGATTAGATCACCTAGATCTATAAATGATGAGAGGTCTTTGTGATTTGTTCATGGACGGAGAGTGATATGAGACAGTATCAGTCCACGAAGGATAAATCATTAAATATCCCTAGTCAGAGTATTATCGAGATTGGACATCAATAAATACGTAAAAGACTAGTATTACTCTTGTGCGCGTTGTGAGGGCACAACGACATAGTTCTCATATATTTGGGTATAGGATACTCATGCAAGTGTAATATGAGGTTGTGTTTTACCGATGGTACAGGAAACAGCTTCGCTCTGGAAAAACCCCCTCGGAATTCCATTGGTAGTATGACTATGTGTCTAAGGAAGTCCGAAATCAGGGTAGATGTATTTGGTCTTAACCTGAGACTTGCACCGCTAATACTTGCGACAATCAATATAATTTGGTTGCGGTCGTCCAGGGCTTTAACAAGTTCTGTGTACGCCAATGCTGGGTATATTGAGAATCGTAGTGTGTTGGGTGTGATGTCAAGACGGAAGTGTCACTCCAGTCATATGAATGATGGTCACGTAGGATACGGTACTAGTACTGTTAAGTACTGCAGTCATCGGGATAAAATGACAAGGTCATGTTTATCCGATTATAGAGACTAGTTACCAGACATCCGACATGTGCTTCGTACGGGGCAGACACAATTCCAGCCCCAGGCCTAGCACGTGATCATTCGATACTGGACAGAAATACGCAATACTACGTATACTACGCCTGATATAGATCTTGTATTCCTGTAAGGATATTTCTGGAGAATTGGGTAGGCATGGCGCTTTGCTAGAAGCCAATCTTGTCTTGTAAATCGGAATAAACGTAGTACTAGGTACTTACGTGTTCGGATAGTCCGACGACCGAATTTACTGCCAACATATCCGGGGATCTCATGGGTCGCTTCCTAAAGATTCACCGATGACGTATGACTCGCACTCTAAATTAATCTGGGATTAATTAGATGGGAGAGAAAATTAATCTGGGATTAATTGCGGAGATATTTTATCTGGGATAAAATATCATTTAAAGAGAGATAACAGTTAATTTGAAATTAATCGATTAATTAATATATTTGATATATTAAACGAAATTGGATTTCGACGTGGAATTAAAATTAAATTTTAATTCGGGCGAACGAATTAATTTAGAATTAATTCGTTAGCGACGTGAATAGTGATTTCGCTAGGCGGAATCATTTAATTACGACGCAACGAAAAATTTGTTAATTTGGAATTAGCGAACCCGAGCTCGGGATTATTTGCGAGCGTATTCGCATTTCGAATTCGAGTGTGGCACGCAAGTCAAATCAAGCGTCAAATCATTGGTCACATCAAGCGTCAAATCGTTAGTCACTTCAAGCATCAAATCACTTGTCACTTTGAGTGATGTGACTTGACAACTTGATTGACTTGATGTAAGTTGATGTTTGAGTGTGTTACACTCAAGTGTGATTCAATGAAATGACTTATACCATTTTATTTGATTTTTTGGTATATCATTCATTAAATTGTTTTTTGAAAACAATTACAACTCTCTCTTCCTCTCATCTCTCTCTTCTTCACACGCCTATGGAGGGGCAAAAATACCTCACTGGTTCAGTTTTGCCGTGAGATAGGGAAGCTTGAGTGGTGATTTTTGTGGCAAAAATCACAAGAGCTAGCACTCCGAGAGACATGCGAAGGTGATAGGGAAGTCCACCCATGAGCCGGAATCGTTCGACGAAGCTTGGAGCTTGACAAGGACCAAAATCAAGCCAAACCAGTGAACTGTCAGAGCTCACTGCCGAATGCAACCAGTGGGCAGATTTTGAGTTTCGTTGCTTGCCGCATCGCTCAACCGATCAATGTGAGTATTCCGCAACTTCGTTGATTTGTATTGGCACTTATTTCATGCTTGTTTATGATCTTGGGACCTTAATAGAAACCAACAATGGCATCTAGAGGAAGGTTTGAGCATGAAATTTGACTTAGGGTTAAAATTTGGGTAAAATGTTTTCAAGCATGATTTGGTTGAATTGGATGATTGAGTATGCTTAAAACATGTTGAATTGAAGTTTGATTGGATCAATTTCATGAAATTGGATTGGATCAATTTTTTGCCCAAAATTTGTGATGGCCGAATGCCTTATGCCCTATTTAGTCTTGGAATTTTTTGATTTTTGATTATTGGATGACTTGAATCAATTGGGAATGTTGATTTAATATTGATTGTGGATTCAATTGGATTGAAATCGAAATCGATTTAAAATTCCCTATGAATGACGAGACTTTGAGCATGTAAAATTGGGTTTGATTTTTGTTAAATTATGTTGGACATGATTTATTGATGAAGAGCATGATTAATTAGGCTAATTTGGTGTTTTGGAAATATTGATTTGGATGATTAATTGTGTTATGCACTTTAGTGTAATTAAATTGGGAAATTGGATTTTTTGAATTTAATTATTTGGGCCTTAAATTGGATTTGGGCTTGTTGTGTTGTTATTGGGCTTATTGGGCTTGGTAGTACCAAGTTAGGTTTAGGCCAAATGGATTGGATCCAATTGGGCTGAAAACCGCATCCATAAAGCCCAAATGCGACTTAATGGACCTTTAAAGTTTAATTGGGCCTAATGGGCCAAAATTGATTTCTAGGCTTATGGGGTAATTCCCGGATTGGATTTTGGTTATTCGATTTGACCCGAGTTGACCAAAAGTCCACGCCTTAAGAAATTAATTAAAAGCCCATTGGACTTTAATTAAATTGACGTTGGACGTTAATCGGGCTTTGAGACCCATAGCGATTAAATTTGGAATTTAAGTCGTAATGGTTCGTTAAATAAAGTGTGATATTTAATTTGGAATTAAATAAGCGAATTAGTATTAAATGCATATTAAATTAGATTTAATGTTGTAGTTTAATTTAATTCGAGAATTCGTACTTTGAGTACTTATTCGCAAAACGAGTTTGACTCGAACAAAATCAAATCGTTGTTTGAACATTGTATGGTCACTAATTATCAGATTAATTAATTGGATTAGATTGATTGATAACATGCTTGTGTGAATACATGGTTGCGATGCATGAATAATGTATATCAGATGGATATTAGATGGGTGGGGCAATTTTAGAAATTGTTGTAATAAATTTGATTTATTAATTGGACCTGCGTGTCCAGCCTTATACCTTCATATTCTTTATATTCTCTTCTCACCTATTCCCCTTAATGTAAATGAGGTTTCTTTAGAAGTGTAGGGTAACAGGTAGAAGTAAATATATGTGCTAGCGGGAGAGAGAAAGGGAGAGATTTGATCTAGGATCAATGTAAAGTATCCATCCGCATATCATTATTACTTTATTTATACGCGCTTTATTATGTGTTTAGAATGCATGTTTAAGGGTGTATGATGATGAGACCTTAACAAAGATAATAAATTGGTTGCCAATTTGCACGCGAAAAACCATCGCTACATATTAAGCGTTTTTCCTTCCATTGAGTGATTCTCACTCAAGATCCGAGACTGGCATTGGCTTGTTGGCCAAAGTCAAGGTCTTTGTCCGTCGAGGATGTGTTTGAATCACGAGAGCTTTGTTCCATATTGGTGTCTTGTCCAAGTTGTGGTTTGTTGGCCAAAGTCAAGACCATTTCTTGTCCATCGACATTGATTACGAGGCTTTCCATGGTCAATGGGTCGCGCTTGACTAAGATCACAAAGTTTGTTGTGCCAAAGCCAAGGCTTAGTTGATTCAGAGGAAAAAGGTTAGGTAATACATTGGATGTATTGGCATATATAAGATATATGTTTCGGACTTGGATGTCCCCCTACCGGATCTAGGAATTGGATTGGATCCAATCGATCTTAGAGATCTACCTAGTTAATTATCATACAATTTGTTGGCCAAAGTCAAGATTGTGTGATATTTAACGGGATCCTAGCCCACTAGGAAACGCGGTTTCCCGAGTACTCGACAGAGGGTTAGAGGCTCGCCGAAAAATAGTGGGAGGCAAGAATTGAATTTTCAATATTCGTTTAATTACTTACCATACGCGCTCATTCACAAATATCATTCGTCAAATAATTTAAATGTTAGTTGGACTAATATTTAAACGTTGTTTTAATTAACAGTTAGACTGTATTCAAACTATTCACTTATAGTTGATTTTATAATTGGATTATAGTAATCAATATAATTGATATTAATCTATTAAATTATAGTTGATTAAATAGTTGTACTATTGTAATCATTATAATAAATAGTACCGAAGTCGTTGATTAAATAGTTGGACTATTAGAATCAAGATATAATTGAAAGATTGACGTTTAATACATAATCCTAGGGAAAATGTATTTAAATGGTTTAATTTTCAAATTTGGAATAAAATTTCAGGATGGTCCTGGAAAATAATAAGTTACTTTATTTGATAAAATAACATATTAGGCCTAAGCCCGGAGTTAAGCAAATAATAGAGCATAATCTTTGGAAGATTAATGTGATGATAACTTAAGTGCTTAATCCATTAAGCTTGTCGTAGTAGACTCCTTAATTTCTGAATCAGAACTAAGGATTAGATCCTTAAAGTATGATAATGAAATTGAAGGATCTTCATAAATCTATATTTAGATTTTAGAAGTACTAAATTGCAATAAATAACTCTTAGAGAGTTAATGACTATTCTCAAGGAGATAAAGTCAAAGTTTGCAATTAGGCAAGTAGCGCAAGGCGCACCTTACTTCGATATTCTAGACACCCGAGGCTTGGCCAATGGCTACTGGAATGTGAAAAAGGGCAAAGGCAAAATCATTATAATCTTCTAGGAAGATAAAAGACATATCCCAAAATGTCTGCTAATTGTGGCAAACGGGATCGCGGAAGCGTGACTACCGTTTGGACAAAGCAGACATGAAGGAATTGAAGACGAGCAAGGCTCAGACTTCAAATATGTTTGTCATATATATGTTCACTACTAGTATTAAAATTAGATTTTAGATACTTAGTGTGATACATAAAATATATATATTGATGTTCAGAATCTGTTTTGAACATGATACTGACTTCAATCGAGATTAATCTGCGAATTGGAAACAGGAAGAAAGTCGTTGTTTTAACCGTAGATACCTAAGTTTAGGAACTACCCTCGGGTGTGTACCTAAATTAGGAAACTGTTATATTGTAACTAGTTTGACTAGATACATTATCTCCATATCAGTGTTTGACCCGCTGCGGGTGAACCCTTATATTCTAGAACACTAAAGTGTTTTATTATATAAAGATGATATTGAGATAAACACATCAGATGTGAATATCAGAATTTATATTTTGAATATAAATAAAATCTCAAACATATAACATGACAAACAAATGACTCAAACTGATTTGATCAGAAGAAACTAATTTGTGGCATTATTGTCGGGGACACAATTAAACAAGAATTGTATATCCACACTTTCGAAGAGTGGGTACTAGGACTAATTTGATTCCAATCAAATAAAGTCTACGAATCTAGTTTATTGGGCAAAGTGCCTAAAACACCTTTACTTGGTAAAAGTGCGAATGCCACCGATCTGTTAGCCCTAGTTCATAGTGAAGCAAGTGGGCCCATGTCTAGCTAGGCTAGAGGTGGATATGAATATTTTGTGACCTTTACGGATGTAGCATCGCGTTATGGTTATGTGTTTCTTTTGAAGAACACAAATCGGAAACTTTAAGTTTCAACGCGAAATAGACAAACAGATCAGCTAAAGTATCAAACCGTCATGGTTAGACCGTAATGGAAAATACTTAAGCAATAAGTTTCTAACATACTTGAAAGAGTAAAGTATTCTTTCAATGAGGACTCCTCACGGAACACGTCAGTTTGACGGTGTGTCCGAAATGAGTATCTGAATTTTGTTAGACATGATAAGGTTTATCATGAGTCGCTCTGAGCTACCATTTCCTTCAACGGATAAGCATAAACAGTGCATAACTTATTTAGAATAAGGTTCCATAAAAATCTGTTTGACAGATTTCATATTAGATATGAACGGGAAGGAAACCGGGTTTCTCATTCCTGGAGATTTGGGTATGCTTGGCATAAGTTTGGATGATACCAAACTAGAACCCAAATTGGATAAGTGTCAATTGTAGGTTATCCTAGGGATACCATAAGTATAGTACTTATACATATCACCAGAGAATAATGTAATTGTTGCTCGCCATGCGGTTTTCCTAAGAGGAATACCGATATGCAGTGGTAAGTGAGAGGATTGTAAAACTCGATGAAAATTGGAGTAATACTATTCCTGGCACCGATCCTTAATGGAACACCAAATAGTTCTTCAAGGATGAAACTATTCCAATAATCTTTGAATACACAAGAACTACGTATGTCAGAGAGAGTAGAAAACAACCTGGGGTATGGGTTTCTAATCTTTGATATTCATCTAATTCGTGAGGATCATACATTGTGGCGATGTGATGATCGTATAAATCGCATCAGACGATAATCATGCAAATCCGCTGACGAAAGCCATTTCTCAGCAATTTGAGCCAACCGTACATAGTTCGGGTGTAAAACACTCGAGTGACTGGATATAGGCCAAGTGGGAGATTGTTGGACAATTATGACCCATAGCGTCACTATTTGTACAGATCATTGTGTTGTTGTACAAATTAACTATGTGACAAAGGAGATTGCACTCTTATCATTTGTGATTAGATCACCTAGATGTATAAATGATGAGAGGTCCTTGTGATTTGTTCCTGGACGGAGAATGATATGAGACAGTATCAGTCCACGAAAGATAAATCATTAAATATCCCTAGTCAGAGTATTATCGAGATTGGACATCGATAAATACGTAAAAGACTAGTATTACACTTGTGCGCGTTGTGACGGCACAACGACATAGTTCTCATATATTTGGGTATAGGATACTCATGCAAGTGTAATAGGAGGTTGTGTTTTACCGATGGTGCGGGAAACAGCTTCGCTCTGGAAAGACCCCATCGGAATTCCATTGGTAGTATGACTATGTGTCTATGGAAGTCCGAAATCAGGGTAGGTGTATTTGGTCTTAACCTGAGACTTGCACCGCTAATACTTGCGACAATCAATATACTTTGGTTGCGGTCGTCCAGGGCTTTAACAGGTTCTGTGTACGCCAATGCTGGGTATATTTAGAATCGTAGTGTGTTGGGTGTGATGTCAAGACGGAAGTGTCACTCCAGTCATATGGAGATGATGGTCACGTAGGATACGGTACTAGTACTCTTAAGTACTGCAGTCATCGGGATAAAATGACAAGGTCATGTTGATCCGATTATAGAGACTAGTTACCAGACATCTGACATGTGCTTCGTACGGGGCAGACACAATTCCAGCCCCAGGCCTAGCACGTGATCATTCGATACTGGACAGAAATACGAAATACTATGTATACTACGCCTGATATAGATCCTTTATTCCTGTAAGGATATTTCTGGAGAATTGGGTAGGCATGGCGCTTTGCTAGAAGCCAACCTTGTCTTGTAAATCGGAATAAACGTAGTACTAGGTACTTACATGTTCGGATAGTCCGACGACCGAATTTACTGCCAACATATCCGGGGATCTCATGGGTCGCTTCCCAAAGATTCACCGATGACGTATTCCTCGCACTCTAAATTAATCTGGGATTAATTAGATGAGAGAGAAAATTAATCTGGGATTAATTGCGGAGATATTTTATCTGGGATAAAATTACTTTTAAAGAGAGATAACGGTTAATTTGGAATTAATCGATTAATTAATATATTCGATATATTAAACGAAATTAGATTTCGAGGCGGAATTAAAATTAGATTTTAATTCGGGCGAATGAATTAATTTAGAATTAATTCGTTAGCGACGTGAATAGTGATTTCGCTAGGCGTAATCATTTAATTACGACGCAAGTGTTAACTTGTTAAAGTTGATGTTTGAGTGTGTTACACTCAAGTGTGATTCAATGAAATGACTTATACCATTTTATTTGATTTTTTGGTATATCATTCATTAACTTGTTTTTTGAAAACAATTACAACTCTCTCTTCCTCTCATCTCTCTCTTCTTCACACGCCCATGGAGGGGCAAAAATACCTCACTGGTTCAGTTTTTCCGTGAGATAGGGAAGCTTGAGTGGTGATTTTTATGGCAAAAATCACAAGAGCTAGCACTCCGAGAGACATGCGAAGGTGATAGGGAAGTCCACCCATGTGCCGGGAATCGTTGGACGAAGCTTGGAGCTTGACGAATGACCAAAACCGAGCCAAACCAGTGAACTGTCACAACTCACTGCCGAATACAACCAGTGGGCAGATTTTAAGTTTCATTGCTTGCCGCGTCGCTCAACCGATCGATGTGAGTATTCCGCAACTTTGTTGATTTGTATTCGCACTTATTTCATGCTTGTTTACGATCTTGGGACCTTAATAGAAACCAACAGGTGGGACCTTATTCTGAGGCATTTCTGGTTATGGTGATCTAGTTGTACATACAACTTATTTATAAGTTTGGAACCTCCGTGTAAACAAGTCTGATAACTTTCCTCACACTAGGGTATGACTGCTAAAACTGTCTGGTTGTCTCTTCCAACTTTACTTCTGATTACCTTTGACTATTGCACTCACTACCCCTTCTGCGAAGTCCTTCTAAGGTCGTGCTTTCTAACAACTTCCTCGTACTATCTCTGTACTTTTTTCCTATCTTATCTTTGTTGTTTATCCTTCTAAAGTTATTACTTCCTCTCTCTGGGTGCCACTATACTCTCTTTACTATTTTTCCTTAAGAAACTCACTCTGCAGCTTAGATTTCTTTCTTATCTCAGTTCCTTGAACCCCTTACACCTTTACTTTCCTGAAAACTCTATCAATCTCGATTATTTAGGACATCTTTTACTAAATCTCCAGTTCAGGTATTACTTTTTACCTATTCTTTTCCTTCTCATCTTAGTTCCTTGAATTCCTTATATCTTTATTTCCCTGGAAACTCCATCATCTTTGATTGCTTAAGGCATCTCTGATTAGTTCTTGGGTTCAGGTACTATTCCTTATCTAATTTCTAATTCTCATTACCATGGGTCTCTTTATAAATTACTCACTTTAATCCTAAGAGTCGTTCTCTCTAATTTCTTTGTATTTCTAAGTCTTTACCCTTTTTAAAGGCTCCTTAATTTAATGATGGCCTCTAGACTAGCTCAACTTATTGTGACTTCAAACTATTCTGGCTCATGCTGCTTGTCTATGTCTCTTTGAACTCATCGATTTGGCTGTCTAGCTATCTCCCAATTCACCTAACCTATCAACTGCTCTTCTTTACTGGTCCTTCTTTTTCTAGACTCTAAGTTGAGCGGGGAGCATATACATTCTATAGGAATCCGTAGATATGCATTCTGTTTAACACTTAAGCTTGATGATAGTCAGATTAGCTGTTTGCCTGCTTTTCTAGAATCAAGGTTTCTGAAAGGAAGGGCCATCATTCGCTCTACATGAATCTGGTTGACTACTCCATATCTTAAGGTCTCTTTTCCTTTATCGATTGCTCTGAGGTCTTTACTTATCTTGCTGTCTCCAAACTTAATTTCTTATATCACTATACGTATTGAATCCAATTGACACTTGTGTTTCCTTCTTACTGTCTTCATATTTTACCTTTTGGCTCTACGCCATACTACTGGGGCTAGCGGTGGTTCGCTCTTCTAACTGCTTCCTAGATCTTCATTCTATATTCTTGCTATAAGTCTCAGCTATGGCGCTCTGCTCTATGATCTATACTGCTACTTTTATCACTTCTAAATGCCTCCAACCTCACAGGTCTATTCTTGTATACTCCCACAGATTTCTACTGACTTTGGGCTAATCTGTAGGTTCTACTAGGTTTGATATATCTTGTGGACTTCTACTAGCACTGCAAGCCTCTTGCTAACTTGCCTTGATCTTTAGGCTATGCTAGGTTCTCTTCTTCATACCCTCAAGACTTCCTTAATCTCGTTCTGGGTGATATGCCTTTCAAGGTCCTTTCATTTCTTGAGATGGACTCCCATTGGGTTTTCTTACGGTCGCCTATACTCATGCTGATAGGGATTGCTTATATCTCATTGGTTCTTTTCTTTATGCCTCAGGGAGTTTCTTTATCCTTGTTCTAGTACTTTATGTCATGATGGAGTCTATTGCTCTTGTAGGATAGGTATGAGATAGGCTCAGTCAGAGCAGCTTCCTTATCTGGTGTCACTGGAAGGTTCGAAGACTAAATAACCATTCATGTGTCCTGCTTGTGGATCTGGGTCTGGGTTTGGGGATCTGAAATTCTCTAAATCCTCTTTGGCATCTCGATCCATTGGGACTCTCAAGACAATTTTTGATTCCCTACTTCTGTTATCTTGCTGGCTTTTTCCTTCATACTAGGAAAACTTACTATATATACGAAGTACTCGGTGGCTATTGAATTGGCTTGAAGGAAAATTTTCTGGGGAGGGCTAGAATCTTACATTTACTAGGAAATTCTGAAACTTGCTGGGGTTTTCTTTATTCTCTTGGCTACTATAGGTTCCTGTACTTTCTTACTGATCTGATCTTGTATCTCTATATTTTCTTACTTCTGACTACTTAATCATCCTTACACTTTCCTTACTTCTTTTCTAGCTTTCTTTTTCTCTTTTACTTTCTTGGATAACTTTCTTTTGAACTTACTATCTGGTTCCCTATCTTGTACTGAACTTCGGGGAGTAATCTAGGATGAGTACAAAATGATGCCTATCTAGAGTAAGGAAAAATGATTCAGAGGACTTGGAAATACTTACTAATATGTCTGAGGATCTTGAGGACATACTCAAGGATCAGATACTGGAGAGGTAGTGCCCCGCATACTAGTATCCCGAACATACTAAGTATACAAGACCCCAACACTCTACCCAATGCAGTCACTGACTCCCTAGACCATTCTCTGATACCATTTTTGTAACAATCCTAATCCGGAGATGTTACCGGTGGGGAATAGGCCGTACTATTCCCTGAGCCTCTGACATACTAACTGTATACTTTACTACTGTCTTATCTCGACTATAACTTGAACATGAGACTATTTCCCAAAACTTAACATAAAATGTAAAAGACTTCATACTCACATAAACTTAACGTCACATACGTTTCGACTCTACACTTTAGTACTGAAACATAACTTTACTATATAATTTTCTGAAACTAAACTTTGCTTGACTAGACTGAACTCATACTCTGACTGGTGGACTCAGACCCACTAGTGGCTGTCATCAGTATCCGTCCTCCCGAGCTCGTCCTCCTAGAATACCTGCAAAACAAACACTGGGAGTGCGGGGGTTAGACCGTTGTACGATCTAAGTGAGTGGATGAAAAATGAAAAACTATTATATAAACATTTAGTTCTAAAACCGAAAACTCATGATATGGCTTTATAAGAAAACCAGTTTCTGTCTTAAAACTCTGAGCTTCTTTCTACAAATCTCTTATAAAACTGTTGTTTCTGGAAACTTTCTTTTCTAAAAGTTCTTTCTAAAAACTATAACTGAAAACTGAAAATTATTTCTGAAATATGTGTCTCTATCTGAAAAACTTGACACATGAGAGCGTTACGTATCACTGTCCTCCCATATGCCTAACTAGAGCCAGAAGTGTAAATCCATGACTTTGGGGCATTACGTATCGTCGTCTCCCAAGCCACAAAACTAGAACTATGGGTGCGGATCTATGCTACAACTCAAGCCCTGAAACTATGGTCTAGGGGCGTTACGTATCACTGTCCCCCTAGCCCTGCTCTAGGATCTGAGGGCGTTACGTATCGCCGTCCCCTCAATCCTCTACATGTGCACATGTATCTGTCCGTCAATTCCAACTGTGTCAAGTTACATACTGGGGTGAGTTTTTCCCTCAAGCCCCGAAATCATAAAACCATGATTTGTATCTGAAAACTGTAAGAAACATTATCTGAAAGTATTTCTTTCTCAATTAAAACTTAAACCATAACTTTTATGAAATAACTGTAAAGAAAAATGTAAGTCTGAAACAGAAATAACATAATAAAAGTCAGTTTAAAAGTAGAGTGTCCACTCACAATTTTGGAATCTGGACGGCATTACTCGCTTGTTGAAGGAATTCTGGTTCCTGAGATAATCTAAAACTGACAATCTTGATTAGAACTGGGATGGGGAACATATTCCGAAGTAAACTAAATTCGTCCACTCAAGTACTTATATCATTTCAAAGCGTATTATCTTATATCATGATGTACTGTGCAATTACGCACTGGTTTAAAATCAATTTGGAGAAATTTATGTCTTCGCGTCGCGACGCAAAGGTCCTGCGCTTCGCGACGCACATCATCCAGAAGTATGTCTAATTTTCCCAGGTCACGTCGTGACTCAAAACTTCCTACGCGTCGCGATGTGAACCACACCCATGAAGCTTCCAGTGAATTCCAGCACTCGTCGCGACGCGAGATCTTCTTGCATCGCGACGCAGACCTGATTCCCAGGTTTTTGCATTTCTTACCTCATGCGATTCTTACCCAAATGCATCCCCAATGCATATGTAATCAATCCAATACACTATCCATCACATTATATCAATTCTACACATTTTAAACTACCATTTTATCATCAAAACAACACTTTAATCTCACAAATCTTATCTTAAACTCATTACCTAAAACTTTCTAATTCCTGAACATCCTCCAATAAAACCCATTTCTTAGTTTACTAACCACTTCATCACAACTATGACCGGTGCTTTCACACGCGTATAACGCAATCGCACATATCGTTCAAGTAGTATAAAAAGTATCGCTCACACGAGGACTTAATACCTAATCTATTAATTTTATGAGGTCAAATGATTATCAGTATCTAACAGGTTGATTGATTGATTGGGATGATGACTTTAAACTTTAAAAATTAAAACAGGTAAATAAAATTACGTGAAAGTAGATTGAGGAAAATTCAATATTAAGAAATTATCTAGGGTTGTGAATGTTTCCAATATCTTTTAAAAGATGAAGTGGTTATTTCATGTTTGTGTAATATATCGGTTTACTAACCTGGAACACGAAATTATGTGAAAACCTCTGTCGATAGTCAGACGCAAATACCCAGTTTAACCCAATTGAACCATATGTCTATGTCAACCAAATTACTTGGATTCATTAAGTTTAAGTTCCAATTATGGCTACCCCCGCCCGACAGGTATATGTCTATCCTGTAAGGAAATCTATTAAAGGGTTATCTATCCTCAAGGAAGATCGTGAGCTATTAAGTCTAAGGCTGAAACCTAAAATTCCTTTGTCAAGTTTATTTTAGATTTACTAGATCAATCTTATTAGTGGCCAGTTAACAAGACGCATTAAGCTTAAGACTTAATAAGTAAACCTTTAAATTACCCAAACTATAAAATAACCCCTTATAAACCGGTGATATTAGAATTCATCACAACCCCAGATAACTAACTTAGTTACGACACATAACTAGGGCTAGTAAAAACTTAAAAATAAAAGACATAAAGTAAAATACTGAAAAGTAAATGCGGTAAAGTAAATACTGAAAAGTAGAATTACAATAAAATAAAATATTAGGGTTAAAAGATCTACTTTTACTATTACTATTTAAGATATCTCTATAATATATTAACTTGTGATGGTATTACCAACCAGCCATATAGGCGGTAGCCTGATTAAGTCAAATTAAGTCCAACCAGCCATTAAGGCGGTAATAATATTTGTCTATAATCCAGCCATATAGGCGGTAAATTACCAACCGACCAACCAGGCGGTATCCTTGCTTAGTCAAATTAAAATCAATTTAATATCAATTACCAACCGGCCAATATAGCGGTATCCTCATTAAGTCAAATTTTAAATATTGAATATATTATAATTAGAGAGATTAATCAAATAGCAGTAATAAAAGTTTTACCTTTCACCATAGCAGGGGGAAGTTACCTCCTCATAGCTGAATAGTAAAAACTGAAAAGTAAAGAAAGTAAATTACTATTACAGAACGTAATTAAAATTAATTACAAAACTGAAATTAAAAGAAACTAGATAAAAACTCCATATTTACATCAGAGAATTCAGAGAGGAAGGTACATCTGAAATCAGAAAAATGAGCTTAATTTATAGGCCTCGGTAGGTTACTCGCGTCGCGACGCGCGCTTCGCGTCGCGATGCGCCACATGTCGCACTCTGGTTGGCTACTTCGGATTCTTATCTGATGACGTGGCGATGAGGATAATTGACTCAATAATTATGCTGACGTGGCGATGATGTGGCGATGACGTGGCGAAAGTGATTGTCGGCACCGTAGGATTGTGACACATGGCATGATGTGATTGGCTGATGATTACGTGGCGAGTTGAATTGGTCTACTGCTAATGTGGATGATGACGTGGAGTGACACGTGGCGATACGTGGCGATGGCAATTGTCGGCATCATAGGATGATGACACGTGGCACGGTGCACGTTAGCAGATCGGATGTAATGTTGACACATGGCACGGCGCATGTTAGCAAAGTCAAACTTCTCAGATTCTGACATGTGTCCCTCGGCGCATGTTAGCAGCTCATGGTGCATGTTAGGTGTCGCGACGCGCAAATTTACTAAATTGCCATTTTGTCCGTTTTTCACTGTTTTGGCCCCAAATCACCTCCAGAGAGTCCTGAAACTTTATTTATCTACAAAATAACACAAAACACATCAAAATATTCACAAAACTTGAGAATCTATACAAAATATTAGGTCAAATGAGTGGAACATAGTGATAAATTTACCACTCATCATACCCTCAAACCTAACATTTTGCTAGTCCTCGAGCAAAACACAAAATAAAATAACTTAAATAAATTAAGCTAAGCCACTTTCGTAGGGATCACGGTTGCATTTAGCGTATGCAACAAACCTTTAAACCCCTAGGTGTCCCTAGTGGACGAGTTGTAGTCTCCTGACGGTTTACAGCAATGATACCCACAAACATTTTACAAAAGTAAAAAGATAGTAAAACTAATGCACAAAAAAGCAAAAAGACAAGAGAAAATAGAATAAAGAAGTTAGTGATTAAGCAGGTGAAACTTCTACTCCAAGTTACTAGTTGTTTTCTTTCTTTCTAAATTACCGAATAAGTAAATTCTCCGATTATATTTACCATTCTCCATATACACAGCCAACAAAATATTAATCAACTCATTTTTTCACACAATAGTCTCAAGTGCAGTTGATAAGAGAGTAATATTTTTGTCCTAAAGTTTTATCAGAATTCACACCTTTTTGTAGCAATGGAATAATTTTTCTGATTTTTTCTTTGATTTTTGATTTTTTTTTTTATATACAATATCTTCCATCTATGTAGCGAGTGTTGGGTCGGTGGTTCCCAAACCAGTTGGCTTTAGGGCGCCAGGTGTTAAGACACCCAAACGGGCTTAATTACTAATACTTCACATATATATATATATATATTTGCAACATCCTCGATCCATGTAGCGAGCTTTGGGCCAGTGACTCCCAAACCAGTTGGTTTTAGGACACTAGGTGTTAAAACACCCTTACAAACTTAATAACTCGGATCTCATATGTGTGTGTTAAGACTTAATAAGAATTAAAACGGCGCCAAAAACTTGACCGGTGTTTCACACGCGTATAACGCAAGCGCACATATCGTTCAAGTAGTATAAAAAGTATCGATCCCACGAGGACTTAATACCTAGTCTATTAATTTTATGAGGTCAAATGATTACCAGTATCTAACAAGTTGATTGATTGATTGAGATGGTGACTTTAAACTTTAAAAATTAAAACAAGTAAATAAAATTGCGTGAAAGTAGATTGAGGAAAATTCAAGAAATTATCTAGGGTTGTAAATCTTTCCAATATCTTTTAAAAGATGAAGTGGTTATTTCATGTTTGTGTAATATATCGGTTTACTAACCTGGAACACGAAATTATGCGAAAGCCTCTGTCGATAGTCAGACGCAAATACCCAGTTTAACCCAATTGAACCATATGTCTATGTCAACCAAATTACTTGGATTCATTAAGTTTAAGTTCCAATTATGGCTACCCCCGCCCGACAGGTATATGTCTATCCTGTAAAGAAATCTATTAAAGGGTTATCTATCCTCAAGGAAGATCGTGAGCTATTAAGTCTAAGGCTGAAACCTAAAATTCCTTTGTCAAGTTTACTTTAGATTTACCAGATCAATCTTATTAGTGGCCAGTTAACAAGACGCATTAAGCTTAAGACTTATAAAGTAAACCTTTAAATTACCCAAATTATAAAATAACCCCTTATAAACCGGTGATATTAGAATTCATCACAACCCCAGATAACTAACTTAGTTACGACACATAACTAGGGCTAATAAAAACTTAAAAAAAAAAGACAGAAAGTAAAATACTGAAAAGTAAATGCGGTAAAGTAAATACTGAAAAGTAGAATTACAATAAAATAAAATGCCAGGGTTAAAGGATCTACTTTTACTATTACTATTTTAGATATCTCCCTTAATATAATATATTAACTTGTGATGGTATTACCAACCGGCCATATAGGCGGTAGCCTGATTAAGTCAAATTAAGTCCAACCAGCCATTAAGGCGGTAATAATATTTGTCCATAATCCAGCTATATAGGCGGTAAATTACCACCCGACCAACCAGGCGGTATCCTTGCTTAGTCAAATTAAAATCAATTTAATATCAATTACCAACCGGCCAATATAGCGGTATCCTCATTAAGTCAAATTTTAAATAGTGAATATATTATAATTAGGGAGATTAATCTAAATAGCAGTAATAAAACTTTTACCTTTCACCATAACAGGGGGAAGTTACCTCATCATAGCTGAATAGTAAAAACTGAAAAAGTAAAGAAAGTAAATTACTATTACAGAACATAATTAAAATTAATTATAAAACTAAAATTAAAAGAAACTAGATAAAAAAATCCCTATTTACATTAGAGAATTCAGAAATGAAGGTACATCTGAAATCAGAAAAATGAGCTTAATTTATAGGCCTCGATAGGCTCCTCGCGTCGCGACGCGCCACGTGTCGCACTCTGGTTGGCTGCTTCAGATTCTTATCCGATGACGTGGCGATGTGGATAATTGACTCAATAATTATGCTGACGTGGCAACACATGGCGAAAGTGATTGTCGGCACCGTAGGATTGCGACACGTGGCACGCTGTGATTGGCTGATGATGACATGGCGCTGACATGGCTAGTTGACTTGGTTTGCTGCTGATGTGGACGATGACGTGGATGACACGTGGAGTGACATGTGGTGACACATGGCGATGGCGATTGTCGGCACCATAGGATGATGACACGTGGCACGGCGCACGTTAGCAGATCGGATGTAATATTGACACGTGGCACGGTGCATGTTAGCAAAGTCAAACTTCTCAAATTCTGACATGTGTCCCCCAGCGCACGTTAGCAGCTCATGGCGCATGTTAGGCGTCGCGAAGCCGAAGGCTTGCGCGTCGCGACGTGCAAATTTACCAAATTGCCCTTTTGTCCGTTTTTCACTGTTTTGGCCCCAAATCACCTCCAGAGAGTCCTGAAACTTTATTTATCCACAAAATAACACAAAACACATCAAAATATTCACAAAACTCAAGAATCAATACAAAATATTAGGTCAAATGAGTGGGACATAGTGATAAATTTACCACTCATCACACCCCAAAACCTAACATTTTGCTAGTCCTCGAGCAAAACACAAAATAAAATAACTTAAATAAATTAAGCTAATCCACTTTCGTAGGGATCACAGTTGCATTTAGCGTATGCAACAAGCCTTTAAACCCATAGCTGTCCCTAGTGGACGAGTTGTAGTCTCGTGAGGGTTTACAGCAATGATACCCACAAACATTTTACAAAAGTAAAAAGATAGTAAAACTAATGCACACAAAAGCAAAAAGACAAGAGAAAAAATAATAAAGAAGTTAGTGATTAAGTAGGTGAAACTTCTACTCCAAGTTACTAGTTGTTTTCTTTCTTTCTAAATAACCGAATAAGTAAATTCTCTGATTATATTTACCATTCTCCATATACACAGCCAACAAAATATTAATCAACTCATTTTTGCCCACAACATTCTCAAGTGCTGTTGATAAGAGAGTAATATTTTTGTCCTAAAGTTTTATCAGAATTCACACCTTTTTGTAGCAATGAAATATTTTTTCTGTTTTTTTCTTTGATTTTTGATTTATTTTGATTTATATACAATATCTTCCATCTATGTAGCGAGTGTTGGGTCGGTGGCTCCCAAACCAGTTGGCTTTAGGGCACCAAGTCTTAAGACACCCCTACGGACTTAATTACTCAGACTTCAGATATATATATATATATATATATATATATATATATATATATTTGCAACATCCTCAATCTATATAGCGAGCTTTGGGCCAGTGACTCCCAAGCCAGTTGGTTTTAGGGCACTAGGTGTTAAAACACCATTACAGACTTAATAACTCGGATCTCAGATGTGTGTGTTTTTTTTTACTCCATCACTTTTTGAGATTCTTTCTCCAATTAAACTAGTGCACTGAATATTACAAACTTTTCAATTACAACTCATGTCTGTATGTTACCATGCATGTTGATAATACCTGCCAACTGAGCATATGAAGATCCATTTTAGTAAATTTTATGGAGAATTTACAAATTAAATAATTCAAAATGAAATAAAAAAAAATTAACTTGTTTAAAAATGGGTTGAAATACGTATCAGGAGTGGGAACTCCTTACACAGCAATCTCTCACCAATTTCACCTTTTTAGTCAAAATAAAAAAATAAAAAATGCAAAATATTTTTGTAATTTTGAAAAATTTTCAATTTGTTTTGTATTTTTTCGAAAAATTTTGGACTAAAAATAAAAACAACACACAACGAAAAACAAGATATTGATCAACTAATTCCCTCCCCCAAACCTAAATGAGACATTGTCCCCAATGTTTTAAACAGTAGAAGAAGAGTTTAGAAGATAGTACCTGGTTAACTGAAATTCTACACGAAAAGTTAAAGGTTAAGATCCAGATTAATCTGACGCCTCTTACCACGATCATTCTCGGACCAATTTATCTTTGAAATGATAGGGTCAATTTGTGGTTCATAGGCTAAGATTTGGTCAATTAGATCCGGAGCAGTTCTGGCAGTAAAAACTAGTTCTTTCATAGGTTTTGTCACGAACCCATTTCTCCGGGCATCATCAAGAAATACACAAAGAAAATCATAAAATCCTTCAACGGTTTACAGTCCAAGCAGTTTCTGGTGTATGTTCAAGTTTGCCCAAGATAACACTGTAAAAATTTCCTCCAATGTACCCAAGCCACCTGGCAAAGCAATAAAAGCATCAGCACGGTTAATTATTTATACCAATCGTTCAGACATACCTGGCACGATCAGTTCCTCTCCGTTTGATGGTGCAATAAGATTTACTTCTGCCAAGGGTTTTGGGATGATTCCCAAAACGTGACTGTTTCCCTCATGTACAGCTTTGAAACGATCCCCATAAGTCCAAGATTGCCTCCGCCATATACTAAGTGCATATTCCTTGCAGCTAAGACTCAACCCAATTAATGTTCTGCTTCTATGTATTATGGTTTAACACCAACACTAGTACCGCAAAACACACAGATGTTTTCAACTCGTCTTCTTGAAGTGGCTTCCATGTTTTACTCTTGATGTCTTCAAAAGTGCAATAATGAGTTGAATTTATAACACCTGAAAATGGTGAGTAAAATAATAGCACTAGTACCTGCCAAATGACATTTATTAGTTAACATTAAAATAAATCGTGATAGTCAAAATGGTCTGGATCTTATCGGAGAAAATAAAAGAAAACAACAAAACAAATTACAATTATTAGGAAAAGACAAAGAGATATAATATGTACAAGAAACGTAGCAGCTTGATTGACGTTTATGCGTCAGGGACAAGCTTCCCATCCAATTTTCTTATAAATTGGCAAACAGGGACTTTTTGAGTCAGATTCCCGAGACTTAATTGTTGTCTTTCTTTTTGGAATTGTGTATGTAATTTGCGGATGGCTATATGAAAATATCCACTGGGATGCGTCTCAAGTGTCGAATATATATCATCTAAAGACTCATTACTCAAGTCATCCCTAAAGAATTTAATTTTATCTTCACGATTATCAGATTCCATTCCTAAAGAATGACAACGAGTATTGCAATTCCAGCGTGCACATTTGTAACAAACACACATTTGCTTAGCTCTACGTTTCTTTGCATAGGTGCTTCTTCCAAAACCAGGCAGATGTGAAATAAAAGATTCAGAAGACTCACCTGCCAATCGGACCCGTGCTTCAATAATCCAACGAATGTCAGTTGGAACACCATGGATCGTTAGTAGTCCCATCTGTTCCAAGCGAGCTTTGTAGACTTTCATCAGAGATTTTTTAGGGAGAGAAGGAAATTGCTTGTGAATATTTGCGAGAGCTTCTTCCATCGTGAAATGACTTTACCTGCAAAAATTAAACACACAAAAATAAAACACACCAGATCACAATATATACACAAATTACATGGGTTGCCTCCCTGCGAGCGCTAAGTTTAACGTCGTCAACTAGATGTGACTTCTCGAACATTAGGCTGGATCTGAAAGTGTGACACTTTCTTTTTGTCGCTAAAATGATTCTCCCCAGTAGTGCTTGACACGCTGACTGTTAACATTGAATGTGTTGTTGGTGTTGGGATCCAGTAACTCAACAACTCCGTATGGTAAAACCTGAGTGATCACAAAAGGACCTGACCACTTTGATTTCAACTTTCCAGGGAAAAGTTTTAACCTTGAATTGTACAACAACACCTGCTGCCTTGGTTCCAATTGGCTGCGTAATATTTTTCGATCATGCCATTTCTTGGTCTTTTCCTTGTACAATCTGGCATTCTTATAAGCCTGTAGGCGAAATTCCTCCAATTCGTTGAGTTGGTGAAGTCTTTTGTCTCCTGCAGCTTGTGGATCAAAATTAAACTTCTTCAGTGCCCAGTACGCCTTGTGTTCAAGTTCAACTGGCAGATGACATGCTTTCCCAAACACCATTCGATATGGGAACATACCAATGGGTGTCTTGTAAGCTGTTCGGTAGGCCCATAATGCGTCATCCAATTTTGTAGACCAGTCCCTCCTTGTTGATCCAACGGTTTTTTCCAAGATTCTTTGATCTCTCTATTTGAAACTTCAACCTGTCCATTTGACTGTGGATGGTAAGCAGTGGCAACCTTGTGAGTAACTCCGTATTTGGATAGGAGTGCATCAAAATATCTGTTGTAGAAATGTGTGCCACCATCACTGATAATTGCCCGAGATGTTTCGAACCGAGTGAAAATATTCTTTTTAAGGAATTTGATCATCACTTTTGAATCATTAGATGGCACTGCAATTGCTTCGACCCATTTGGAGACATAGTCTACAGCGACCAAGATGTACAGGTTTCCGAATTATGGAATAAAGGGTCCTATAAAATCAATACCCCACACATCAAATATCTCTATTTCCAAAATATTTTGCAAAGGTCCTTCATTTCTCCTCGAAATATTCCCCGTTCTTTATCACATGTCACATTAAAGAGCAAAAAGATAAGCATTTTGAAAAGAGTGGGCTAGAACAAACCTGATTGTAGGACTTTAGCTACAGTTTTATTTCTGCTGAAGTGTCCGCCATATGGTGATGAATGACAATGTTGCAGAACACTGTTGACCTCCTCCTGTGGAACACACTGTCTCAATAGTTGATCAGCATAACATTTGAACAGGTACGGCTCATCCCAGACATAATGCTTGACTTCTTTGAAGAACTTCTTTCGTTGCTGAGTTGTCCATTCCAACGGCCATTTTCCTGATACAATGAAATTGACATAGTCAGCGTACCAAGGGACATCATGATGTTTCATGGCAAACAGTTGTTCATCTAGAAAAGTTTCTTTGATTATCAGTTCTTTGCCATATGTTTCTCCATTCTCGAGTCTCGATAAATGATATGCCACTTGGTTTTCTATCCCTTTCATATCTCTGATCTCCACGTCAAATTCTTGCAGAAGTATCCAACGGATCAATCTGGGTTTGGCATCTTTCTTCATGATCAAGTATTTGATTACTGAATGATCTGTGTAGACCACCACTTTGGGACCCAACAGATAGGAGCGGAATTTGTCAAAAGCGTAGACAACTGCAAGCAACTCCTTTTCGGTGGTTGTGTAGTTGAGTTGAGCTTTATTCAGAGTTCTACTGGAGTAATAAATAGTGTGGAAAATATTTTCCTTGCGTTGTCCCAAAACTGCACCTATAGTAAAATCACTAGCATCGCACATCACTTCAAATAGAAGGTTCCAGTCTGGTGCTACTATGATGGGGGCAGAAATCAGCTTCTGTTTCAAGATCTCCAAAGCTTCCTGACATTCTTTGGTGAATTTGAAAGGCACATCCTGTTAGGGTTTTCTAGGTTAAACCAAGATCATATTAAGCTATGAAAAGTGCGAACACGTCAAAGTAAAGTTGCGGAAATACTCACTTTGATCGTCTTTGCGATGCGAAGAACACAAAATAATTTTCTGCTCCTTGAAGCTCTCGGCCAAGGTCCCTTTTTGTGATCCTTGTGTTTCGGTCAACCCCTCTTTGTGTGCTCCAAGCTCCAAGCTTTATGAATGGATTCCATGCTCATGAATGGGTTTCCCTATCACCTTTGTAAGACCTCTTGGATGTGCTAGCATCTTGGAAAAATTTGCCACAAATCTTCCCCTTTTGCTTCTTCTTGTTCTCGGCCAAGCCAAGAACTTAGAGAGAAAATGGCAAGAATGTCGTGAGGAGGGAGAGAGAGAGAGATGAATTTGTGTGTTATTTTGGTTGTGTAATCTAATTACACACAATGAAAGTCAAATACCAAAAATAATAAAAATGGTAAATGTCTTTCAACCATCACACTTGTGTGTTTAACATACTATCACCAACCACCAACTTCCATCACATTAAAGTGATAAAGTTGACTAGTGATGTGACGCGTGATATGACTTGTGGGCCCCACTTGATTCAAAATGTGAGTGGGCCCGCAAACACTCCCGGGCTCGGGTTCGCTAATTCCGAATTAACGAATTTTCCGTTGCGACGTAATTAAATCAAATTTAATTAAATAATTATGCCTAGCATAATTACTATTCACGTCGCTAAAGAATTAATTCTAAATTAACTCGTTTGCCCGAATTAAAATCTAATTTTAATTCTGTGTCGAAATCTAATTTCGTATAATATATCGAATATATTATTTTATCGATTAATTCCAAATTAATCGTTCTCTCTCTTTAAATAATATTTTATCCCAGATAAAATATCTCCGTAATTAATCCTAGATTAATTTTCTCTCTCTACTAATTAATCCCAGATTATATATGTTCGAGTCATACAGCATCGGTGAATCTTTGGGAAGCGACCCATGAGATCCCTAGATATGTTGGCAGTAAATCTGGTCGTCGGACTATCCAAACACGTACGTACCTAGTACTATGTTTTTACCGATTTACAAGACATGGTTGGCTTCTAGCAAAGCACCGTGCCTACCCAATTCTCCAGAAATATTCTTAAAGGAATATGTAATTTATATCAGGCGTAATATACGTGGTATTGCGTATTGTGATCCAGTATCGGATGTCACATACTAGGCCTGAGGCTGGAATTGTGTCTGCCCCGTACGAAGCACATATCGGATCTCTGGTAACTAGTCTCTATAATCATATAAACATGACCTAGTCATATTATCCCGATAGCTGCAGCATATAAGAGCATTAGTTCCGTATCTTACGTGACCATCATCTCCATATGACTGAAGTGATACTTCCATCTTGACATCACACCCAATACACTACGATTCTCAATATACCCAGAAGAAGTGTACACAGAACCTATTAAAGCCATGGATGACCAAAACCAAAGTATATTGATTGTCGCAAGTATTAGCGATGCAAGTCTCAGGTTAAGACCAAATACACCTACCCTGATTCGGACTTCCATAGACATATAGTCATACTACCAATGGAATTCTGAAGGGTCTATCCAGAGTGAAGCTGTTTCCGTACCATCGGTAAACACAACCTCCTATCACACCTGCATAAGTATCCAATACTTAAATATATGAGAACTATGTCGTTATGCTCCCACAACGCGCACAAGTGTGATACTAGTCTATTCCGCATTATCGATGTCCAATCTCGATAATACTACGACTAGGGATGTTTTAATGATTAAACCTTAGTGGATTAAAATTGTCTCATATCTTATTAATCTGGTACTAATCATTGGACTTTTATCATTTATATATCCCGGTAATCCAATTACAAATGATAAAATAGCAATTTCCTTTGTCAAATAGTTAATTTGTACAACAACACAATGTTATGTACAAATAGTGATGTTATGGGTCATAATTGTCCAACACATTCTTCTCCAAAAGATTGCACAGAGGTTTAGCAATCTTGGAAATGTCTTTGATAAATCTCCTGTAAAAACCTGCATGTCCGAGAAAGCTCTGAATCCCTTTGACTGTTGTCGGCGGAGGTAGTTTTTCAATTATTTCAATCTTTGCTTGTTCTACCTCGATTCCCTTTTGTGAGATCCGGTGTCCAAGAACAATGTCTTCCTACACCATGAAGTGGCATTTCTCCCAGTTGAGTACCAGGTTAGTATCTTCACATCTTTGTAACACATATTCCAAATTTTGCAAGAAGTTGTCAAAAGAGTCTCCAAACACAGAAAAATCATCCATGAATACCTTCATACTCTGCTCCAGCATGTCTAAGAAGATGGCCATCATGCAACGCTGAAAAGTGGCAGGGGCATTACATAATCCAAATGGCATCATACGGAATGCAAAAGTACCATACAGACATGTAAAAATGGTTTTCTCCTGATCTTCTGGGGTGATAGCAATCTGATTGTACCTTGAATATCCGTCCAAAAAGCAATAGAACTCATGTCTCGCCAGTCTGTCCAACATTTGATCAATGAATGGTAGCGGAAAATGGTCATTTCTCGTGGCTTTGTTCAGTTTTCGGTAGTCCATGCATACTCTCCATCCAGTCATTGTTCTTGTTGGAATTAGCTCATTCTTTTCATTTGTGACTACAGTGATTCCTCATTTTGGTGCACACTACATATGACTCACCCAAGTGCTGTCTGAGATGGGGTAAATGATGCCAGCATCCAACCATTTGATGATTTCTTTCTTTACAACTTCCTTCATGATTGGATTGAGTCTACGTTGATGCTCCACTGTGGGTTTGTATTCATCGTTCATCAGAATCTTGTGCATGCAAAATAATGGACTAATGCCTAGAATGTCTGCTATAGTCCAACCAATGGCTCTCTTGTGTTCTCGTAACACTCTTAGTAACTTTTCTTCCTGCTCCAATGTTAGCAAAGAAGAAATAATAATAGGTAATTCAGAAGAGTTTCCAAGAAATGCATACCTGAGATGGCTCGGAAGTAACTTCAGCTCCAGTTGTGGTGGTTCTTCAATTGAAGGCTTGATTCGATCTTTCTTTGGTAGTTCCAGGCTTTCCACTTGTGGTGTCGATTTGAATCGGAATGGTTTGTCAAGGTAGTTGATACATTCCATGATTTCAGTATCTAGCTCGCTGTCACTCATGTTAGTGATGCAAGCTTCAAGTTTGTCCGTGGGAGTTGTTTCAGTATCCTGAACGATACTATCAAAAATATCAATTCTGAAACATTCTTCTTCCTTTTCATCGCTCGGGAATTTCATGGCTTTGAAAACATTAAAGGTAACTTCTAGGTCTTGAACTTCCATGGTCAGTTCTCATTTTTGTACATCAATAACAGTTCGTCATGTCGCCAAGAATGGTCTTCCAAGGATGATAGGTACATCTTTGTCTTCTTCCATGTCAATGATAATGAAATATGCTGGGAGAATGAGTTTGTCGACTTTGACCAGCACATCTTCAACAACACCTCTTGGAAATGCGAGCGTTCGATCAGTAAGTTGCAGAGAGACTGAGGTAGGCATTGCTTCTCCAATTTGCAGTTTCCTGTAAATAGAAAAAAGGCGTCAAATTAACACTTGCATCTAAGTCACATAAAGCCTTACCGATGTAATGTTCTCCAATGGTGCATGAGACTGTGAAACTGCCAGGATCTTTCAACTTCGGGGGAAGTTTCCTTTGAATGATGGCGCTACATTATTCCGTCAATGCTACTGTCTCGTAATCTCCCAATCTCCATTTTCGTGAAAGAATGTCTTTCATGAATTTGACGTAGCTGGGCATTTCTTATAAGGCTTCTGCGAATGGAATGTTGATATGCAGCTTTTTGAACACCTCCAGGAATCAAGCAAATTGTTTGTCCAGCTTGTTTTTCTGAAGTCGCTATGGAAAAGGTGGAGGTGGAGTGATTTGATCTTTTTCCTTCGTTTCTTTTTCCTTTGCTTCTTTTTCCTTCATCTGTGGAACTGCATCTTTTGGAACTTCTTCAATGGATGCCTTGGTTCCAACATCTTTGTTGATATCAGTACCACTTTTTAAGGTAATGGCTTGATATTGCTTCTTCCATCGGTTCCTTGGATTTGGTTCTGTGTTGCTGGGAAGATTTCCTGAAGGTCTATAACTCTGAGCATTGGCCAGTTGTCCAATTTGATTCTCCAGTGCTTTGATGGAAGCATATTGGCTTTGAAACATAGCATCATATGCTGCTTGTTGCTTTTTGAACATCTCTGCAATCCATTCTTTCATTTCTGGTTCTTTTTCAAATTCCTGGCTTTTGTTCTGTTGCTGGAATCCAGGTGGTGGAAAATTCTTTTGCCCTGAATTGTTGCTCCATGAAAAAATGGGATGATTCCTCCACCCTGGGTTGTAGGTGTTGGAATATGGATTGTTCCCCTGTCTGTGGAAATTGTTGACATAATTCACCGTCTCTTCAAGTTGGTTTGGTTCTGGTGCTCCTCCATATGGTGAACTTATGGCTCCAATGTTGCTTTGAGTGCTGAGAGTCTCCATGAATTTACATATCTGATCCAGTTTGGCGTTGACTGCTGTATTGGCTCCAACTTCATAAATTCCTGTAATTATTTGGATCATGCTCCTTTCTGTTGGCCACAAGGAATTGTTGTTGGCCATTTCTTCGATTAGGTCCCAGGCTTGATCTTCTCCTTTTGCCATTAAAGCTCCTCCAACAGCAGCATCGATTGTGGTTCTCATCAGTCCAGAAAGTCCATTATAGAAAGTTTGGACTTGAACCCATTTTGGAATCTCATGGTGAGGACATTTCCAGAGCAAATCTTTGTACCTTTCCCAAGCTTCGTAGAGAGTTTCTGAGTCTTGTTGTACAAAGGATGTGATGTCATTCCTCAGCTTTCCAATTCTGGCTGGTGGAAAGTACTTTGCAAGGAATTTGGTGGCTAAAGTGTTCCAAGTTGTGATGAAACCTGCTGGTAGTGAATGTAGCCAAACTTTAGCTCTGTCTTTCAAGGAGTATGGAAAAACCCGCAGTCTCATTGCTTCTTCAGCTTCTCGGTTGTAATTGAAAGTGTCGTAAACTTCCAGGAAGTTGCTAATGTGGGTATTAGGATCTTCAGTTGCTTTTCCCCCAAACTGCACTGACAGCTGAATCATCTGAATGCATGTTTTGATGTCACACGCATTTGCTGGTAAATGAGGAAGTACAATACAAGAAATGAAGCTGTCGACCATCGGAATGGTTCTGTCTCCAATGGGTATTGGTGGTGCAACTTCCAGAGGTTCAGGTTCCATGTTTACTAAAGCATCTTGGCCTTCACGCCTTTCCCTTCTCAACTATTTGATGGTTCTTTCTATTTCCGGGTCAAATGGTCGGAGTTCAAAGCTTCTGGTTCGTCTCATGTAGTTTCTAAGAACTTGAAACACAAGAAAACAAAAACAATAAGTAAAAAGAAATTAGATACAAGTAAAAGTATCTAACCTCAAAACTAATAGTGAAAGATAAATAAGTCCCCGGCAACGGCGCCAAAAACTTGACTGGTGCTTTCACACGCGTATAACGCAAGCGCACATATCGTTCAAGTAGTATAAAAAGTATCGATCCCACGAGGACTTAATACCTAATCTATTAATTTTATGAGGTCAAATGATTACCAGTATCTAACAAGTTGATTGATTGATTGAGATGGTGACTTTAAACTTTAAAAATTAAAACAGGTAAATAAAATTGCGTGAAAGTAGATTGAGGAAAATTCATTATGAAGAAACTATCTAGGGTTGTGAATCTTTCCAATATATTTTAAAAGATGAAATGGTTATTTCATGTTTGTGTAATATATCGGTTTACTAACCTGGAACAAGAAATTATGCGAAAGGCTCTGTCGATGGTCAGACGTAAATACCCAGTTTAACCCAATTGAACCATATGTCTATGTCAACCAAATTACTTGGATTCATTAAGTTTAAGTTCCAATTATGGCTACCCCCGCCCGACAGGTATATGTTTATCCTGTAAGGAAATCTATTAAAGGGTTATCTATCCTCAAGGAAGATCGTGAGCTATTAAGTCTAAGGCTGAAACCTAAAATTCATTTGTCAAGTTTATTTTAGATTTACTAGATCAATCTTATTAGTGGCCAGTTAACAAGACGCATTAAGCTTAAGACTTAATAAGTAAACCCTTAAATTACCCAAACTATAAAATAACCCCTTATAAACCGGTGATATTAGAATTCATCACAACCCCAGATAACTAACTTAGTTACGACACATAACTAGGGCTAGTAAAAACTTAAAAATAAAAGACATAAAGTAAAATACTGAAAAGTAAATGCGGTAAAGTAAATACTGAAAAGTAGAATTACAATAAAATAAAATTCTAGGGTTAAAGGATCTACTTTTACTATTACTATTTTATATATCTCCTTTAATATAATATATTAACTTGTGATGGTATTACCAACCAGCCATATAGGCGGTAGCCTAATTAAGATAAATTAAGTCCAACCAGCCATTAAGACGGTAATAATATTTGTCCATAATCAAGCCATATAGGCGGTAAATTACCAACTGACTAACCAGGCGGTATCTTTGCTTAGTCAAATTAAAATCAATTTAATATCAATTACCAACCGGCCAATATAGCGGTATCCTCATTAAGTCAAATTTTAAATAGTGAATATATTATAATTAGGGAGATTAATCTAAATAGCAGTAATAAAAGTTTTACCTTTCACCCTAGCAGGGGGAAGTTACCTCCTCATAGCTGAATAGTAAAAACTGAAAAAGTAAAGAAAGTAAATTACTATTACAGAATGTAATTAAAATTAATTACAAAACTGAAATTCAAAGAAATTAGATAAAAACTCCATATTTACATCAGAAAATTCAGAGAGGAAGGTACATCTGAAATCAGAAAAATGAGCTTAATTTATAGGCCTCGGTAGGCTGCTTTAGATTCTTATCCGATGACGTGGCGATGTGGATAATTGACTCAATAATTATGCTGACGTGGCAACACATGGCGAAAGTGATTATCGGCACCGTAGGATTGCGACACGTGGCACGCTGTGATTGGATGATGATGAAGTGGCGCTGACGTGGTGAGTTGACTTGGTCTACTGCCGATGTGGACGATGACGTGGCTGACACGTGGAGTGACACGTGGTGATGGCGATTGTCGGCACCATAGGATGATGACACATGGCACGGCGCACGTTAGCAGCTCGGATGTAATGTTGACACGTGGCACGGCGCATGTTAGCAAAGTCAAACTTCTCAGATTTTCACACGTGTCCCCCGGCGCACGTTAGCAGCTCATGGCGCATGTTAGGCGTCGCGATGCGCAAATTTACCAAATTGCCCTTTTGTCTGTTTTTCACTGTTTTGGCCCCAAATCACCTCCAAAGAGTTCTGAAACTTTATTTATCTACAAAATAACACAAAACACATCAAAATATTCACAAAAATCAAGAGTTTATATAAAATATTAGGTCAAATGAGTGGGACATAGTGATAAATTTACCACTCATCAAACTACTAGCATGCCAATGAAACTACCACAAGATTATTTAATCAAAATTCCATAACTTAAAATTTGGGTCAAGATTCTTCACCTCACTTTTGTTGGATCTTCCTCATTCCTTAAGTTTCCATGGATGCCCAAGCTTCTTTGCTTCTCCCTCTCTTCTCTTCTTTTTTTCTTTCTTTCTTTCCTTCTTTTTCTTTATTCTTTCTTCTTCTTCCCTCTTTTCTTCCTCTCCACACGTCATCTTCTTTCTTTTCTTTTCATTTCATTTTAATTTTTGTGAATTAGTGAATAGTGATTCCTTTATATAGTGGGGGTTGTAAGATATTTGGAAGGTTGGGGAAAAGTATAGAAGTGTGTAGAAAATTTGAGATTTTTGCATTTTTCCCCAAAATCACTATTCATCCGAAATTTTGACTTGCATTTTTTACCTATTTCTGCTCAGATTTTGGAAAATATTCAGCGTGGAAATTATAGGTCTCGATCTTAGCTTTCCAAAAATATAAAATGCATAGAAATCGGAGTTCGTATGAAAAAGTTACTCTCTAAATACCACGAGCTATCCAAAGGAGAATATTATACAGTGTCATCCCGAGACTTTGAGGGATTTACCGATTGTCCCCAAAGTCATTCCATGAGTATATTTGAGTCTCAACATAATTTATTTTATGTGCCTTCATCCCGTACGTAACAGTACCACTGTAGGCAGTAATAAAAACTACCGGTCGTTACAATCTTACCCTGAATACATGATTCACAAGTTGGATAGAGTTCAATGGTGAGATCTGGTATCAAACCATTCTTAACCAATTGGGTAAGGCGTTTAACGCCTATATGACCTAGCCGCATGTGCCATAGTTCAGTATTATTAACAACAGGTAAACTACGTATATTAATTCTAGTATTCAAAATATCTCTAGAAGTATGCAATGTGTAATGACTATGCTCATTTGGACAACAAAGGATCTGAATATTACGTTTATCTCATAAATACAAAGAACAGTTCTTAATATTAACATGATAACCTTCTGTATCTAATGCAAAAAGAGATATAATATTTCCTGCCCATCTTGGTACAACGTAGCAATCATACAACAAAAGTCTCCCATTCGGCAAATGGATCTCGCATACTACCATTGCAACTGCATCCAGAGAGTCTCCACTCCCAAAGCGCAACTGCATCTCTCCAGGCTCAGTTTCTTACTTTCCTTCAGCACCTGCAACGAATTGAAAATGTGAACAGGACAAGCAGAATCTAAAATCCAGCTGGATGTAACAGCCTCACAAGCCAGTGAGATATCAATAACTGGAAAAATAAATGTACCTGATGTAGATGCTCTCTTTTTCCTTATATGGGCAATGTAGTCAGGACATTTCCTTTTCCAGTGCCCTACTTTGCTGCAGTGATGGCATTTGTCTTCAGATGCCCTCTTGGGTTTTGCTATCTTTCCTTGCGGTTGAGGACCGAAACCCTTCTTCTTCACTTTCGTCTTCTTTCCATCTGGCCAGGCCTGGGAAGAAGCAGAGAGTGAAGTAGGTTTCAGAAGGCGAGTCGTTACTCCCTTCCTTAGGTCCTCTTCCGCCGTGATCAGCATCCTATGCAGTTCATGGTAGGAACAGATAATCCCATTCATGTTGAAATACATCACGAATTGGAGATATGAAACTGGGAGCGAACCAAGAATGACACTCCTACCGAGAATTTCATTCAGATGGAGATTATATTGCCTCAGTTATTCGATCAAATCGATCAAGTGAAGAACATGCGAGCTCACAGCTTACCCCTCGTCCAGTCGCGCATGGAATAGTTCCATCGCAACTTTATGAACAATAATTTGTTTTTGGTTCATATACGATTCTCTTAATCGTATTATCATACTATACGCATCTGTCATGCCATATTATTATTTCTTGAGTCCCGATGCCAGTGAACTTAAGATGTATGATTTAACTTTTAAATCATCATCTTTTCAAGCTTGGAAAACTTGGTGTTCCTCCGGTGTTGCGTCCTCAGACACAGCAAGGGGCAGCAGTCCCTCGAGTACATATACCAACTTTTCAGATTCAAGGACAATCCTTAAATCCAAATCCCAATCGGCAAAGTTCTCAGCACCTTTAATTTTGTAAGTATCCAACATACGTGCAAATGGATTAGTCGATTGTGCCGCAATCGCAAATCTATCATATAGATTACGAAAAACGGTTAGCAGAAATTTATCAGTTTCATATAATATCAAAAACATTAACTAGATCATGGATTTTTAATCTACAAATGCCACTCCCACTAAATCATGCAATACTGTAATCCCCAAACAGAATACAAAGATTTAATAATTAAATTAAATAAAAATAGTGAAAGGTGGATCCCATGAATATATTTCAGCTTACAGCTTTGGTACGTTCTCGCCTACGTATATTCATCAGATAGACAACTCATTGTCAATAAACTCAAAAGTGACTCATGGGTTTCCGGTCCTAGTCGTTTCTCATTGTGACAGCTTTGGCACGTTCACAAGGAGGCGTACCAAGTTTAAACTCGTCAATGATAAACTCAAGCTAATTGCGTAACCCTGACAGCTTTGGCACGTTCAGGATTCCGTTTTCGCTTGAATTTATCTAGTATCAGATATACATCCGACATAAATAATTTTTTTTATCGGCTACACCATCACAGCTTTGGCACGTTCTCGGATGTAGTCATAGAAAAGATATCCATAAACCGTATTGACAAGACGAATAATGTAACATGCATCAAATACATAATTAACAAAAACCTTATTAATTAGGGATTTTTCACAAAAGATGTTTTTACTTTATTTAATCAAATTAAATAAACACATGCATGCATAAATTAAATATTAAATTAAACATTGAATATAAAAGGCATAATCATATTAGGGTGTCCAGAATCAGACTCGCTCTGATACCATTTTGTAGGGGTTTTATGGCGAAAATCAGGTAACACAACAGAAACGCGGAAAATTAAAATTTTCCGATTTCAAAATTTTTCTTAGATCAATGAAATAAACTTATTTATTTAATTACCCAATTATCAAATTTTGAAAAATTACACAGGAAACTAAATTTCTTGGTAATTACCGAATTACCCCAATATTTTGCAAATTGATCATTTTAGTCCTAAAATTGTCAAATACAATTTTGGATGATTCTAAATCATTTCTAAAATTATTTCCATCATGTCCAACACATCAAAATCAGATTGCAACAAAAACCCTAAATTTTTGCTAATTGCCGAAACAGCCCTAAATTTTTCATTTTTGTAATTTGGTCCTTTTATGATCAAAACATCTCAAGATCAAATCCAATCAACCCAAAAATTAATATGCATCATATACATACCATAATACATCACATATATGAAAAGCCCCAAATTTGGAAAGGGTTAAGAAGCCTAATTTTACAATTTCCTCAAATTGACAAATATTACCAAATCAATTAAATCCAACACTTTAATTCAAACTTTACCACACCAAACAAGTCTCACCATCATGAAACAACTCAAGAACAATTCTAGGTCATCAATGAGTGGCTTAGCAACTCTAGAATGGCAACATGATTATCAAATATTCAAATGTAAGCCATTGAAACCATTTCAAGCTTACTTTATAAACCATACATGCTCTCATCTTTCAAACAAGTTCAAAACCAATTAAAACACAAACTAAAAGTGTAGAGACAACATCCCAGCAATACATGTTTGAAGCTAAGCATGTTAGAAATATTTTCTAAGTTGAAAGCTGTAAGAAAAACTTACAAAATCAATAAATTTCCAAGCTTTTCCTTTGTTCTTCAAACTTTTATCTCAACACTTTTGTGTTTGTGTTTGGTAACTAATGAACCTTAACCTAATGAAAATGAAACAAAATAATATATACTTCACAAAATTGCCCTTGGCCGAAAATTGGAAGCAAATATTAATATCTAGATATTTTTGTTTCATTTAAAGCTTGCTTTATCAACTTGCAATTTTGATCATTAACAATTTAATTATTTTAAAGAAGTCAAATAAAGCAACTTAAAGCATCTCATAAAATATCAAAACTTAAGATATTTATATTTTTAATGAATTTAATTATTTAACAATTAAATAATTAAATAATTATTTAAATATAAATATTTTAAATATATGTATTATATTTACTTTAAATATCCAAATACATATATATTTATGATATATGTCAAATATCATAATTTGACATTTAATTAATGTGTATTTAAGAAAATCTATCATTAAATACAAATACACAATAATTAGGAAATGACTATTAGGTCCCATCGCATGTATTTTTCGTTTAACATTTAAATGACATATAAATAATCAGTATTATTCATAAGATTTGCCATAGTGCTCTACGAGTATATTTCACTAGTGAGACTCTCTAGATTTAGGCATATCCGTCAGAAATCTAATTTCATGTCCATAATTTACCCACCAGTAAATTATGACGACCACAGATAAACTCGCTGAATCATACGGGTCGAGGTCATGACATATGTTTAATTCCTCTGTCACATGTATCCGGATATATCCCAGAGATATAGATGTAAACGTAAAATCTCTATAGGGACAATTCTGCCGACGTCTCTATTAGCAATCTCAAAAAGAACACTTAGAACTCACTTCTAAAGTGTGCCACGGGCCAATGGTTTTTATCTGATTGCTAATCATATATGGACTACCTATAATCTATACACAGAACTGACAGATCATATCTCAACACACATAGGACACCCTGAGGATTTGTCCACATCCAACGAACATGCGAAGGTCTGATCTGAATAAATCGGTGACGTGACTGCTATCTAAGTGTGGAAGATGTCTCATGTGCCCACAGTGGTATCTCAAGTCGAAGAATCACAAATTCTACTCAACCCGAGAAGATTATTATTGACGTTGGTGTACCATCCATTAAGAATCTTCGGTGAGTCGTTCAATGTTTATCTGCTATAAACACCTACACGTCTATACGAGTCTCCAAGACTCATGGTTCATTGAGAAAAAATTTGAATCATATATTCCAGTATACGACATGTACTGGTCTCAACGGGTTTACTTCACTGACCATGTAGTGTAAACCTTGACCAGGAACTGTCTAAGAATGACAATGTCATGATACAACTCAATGTCATTTGCGAAGCTTTTGCAAGTGCATCATGACTAATCATTCTAAGGTGTATTACGTCTTTACCATATAAGAAGATATATTATAATATAGAAACTGCTAATTTTATTCAAAATAAAATGTTTACAATAGTATTTTCAGGGAAATACACTGGGGAATTGGCGCTCTGAGCACCAACCCCAACAAGTTACACGTGAATCGAGAAAGAAAGTGGTGTGAATAGTGACCCACGAGTGAACATTATCTCATATCAGAATTTCATCTATTCCAGCACGTTCATGGGATCATTTGGAGTCTGTATATGCCCTTGAAATCTCGGTAAGACCACCCGATAAAACTCGCTAATTTCAAGTTTTCCATTAAATGTTCGGATGTTTCCAGTAACTTTGTATAGTAGCATAATTGTATAAATTGAATTATTTTAGCATGAGTATATTGAATATATGTTTTTGGTGGAATCCGAGTGAAAACATAATGAATTGGATCGGTCCAATAGAATATACAAGATTCCCGTAAAAGTGAGTTTTCCGTGTACCAATGTGTTTTTTGATCGTAATGATAGATATGAGTCGTATATGATGATGTGATAGTGTTTGGATAAATCCAGGTAGGTTCAGAGAGTTCAAGACCCTTCCATAGCATTTGCAGAATTTTTTTTGAAAGTTTTCTAAATACGCATAAACCGAGAATTCAAGTTAACTAGTGGCATGAATTAGTTTGTAATGGTGTTTTGAGATTAATGGAAATGAAATCATTGAAATCAGACTTAATTTGGTTTTCTCGGAAAGATCCGAAAGTTTTCATAGTAAAGTCAAGAATTTTGTAAAGTTGTGATTCTGACAGCGTTTCGTGATTTATTTTGATAGATTTGACTAGGACCCGTAGTGCTCATGAAGACAGTTAAATAATCCATGCGATGAGTACTTGAGTGTTGACTTGCGTTTAAATATATGTATATTTATAATGGTTGAAGTGTTTAGGATAAAGTGAGGAAAGTAAGAGACGGTTTTGAGAACGGAGCTCAATATTATGTATAGTTAAGTTTATCGACCGCCACAGGTATGGATTTTTGTTAATGCTTTGATATGGGGTGAAATGTTTGATGAGTCTAATGTCTATGTGTATGTATGTATGTACGTACATTAGAATATGAACCTGTAACGATATGAATGTGTGTATGGAAATGAATATATAATTATATAAGTATATAAATGTGTATTCGTATATGCATATGATATTAAGATATGTATAGGTTAGGTATACGAAATCTGTAAATGGAAAAAATCATGATTTCTGAATTGGTATAAGCTAAGCTCTTTTGAATGGGTAAAGTACGTGTGCGAAGAGATGTGTATAAGCCTAGCTAGATATGGGCCCACTTACATCACTATGAACGAGGGCTAACAGATCGGTGGCATTTGCACTTTTACCAAGTAAAAGGTATTTTAGGCATTTTACCCAATAAACTAGATTCGTAGACATTATTTGAATAGAATCAAATCTGTCCTAGTACCCACTCTTTGAAAGTGTGGATATACGAGTCTTGTTTAATTTTGTCCCAGACAACAATGCCACATCTAAGTTTCTTCTGATCAAATCAGTTTGAGCTATTTGTTTGTCATGTCATATGTTTGAGATTTATTTATATTCAAAATATAAATTCTGTTATTCACATCTAATGTGTTTATCTCAATATCATCTTTATATAATGAAACACTTTAGTATTCTAGAATATAAAGGTATACCCGCAACGGATTAAACCCTGATATAGAGATAATGTATCTAGTCAAACTAGTTACATTGTAACAGTTTCCTAATTTAAGTACACACCCAAAGGGTAGTTCCTAAACTTAGGTATCTACGGTTAAAACAGCGACTTTTGTCCCGTTTTTCAATTCGCATATTAATCTCAACTGAAGTCAGTATCCTGCTCTCAGCAGATTCTGCACATCAGTACATATTTATGTACCACATCCAGTATCTAAAATCCAATTTTAATACTAGTAGCGAACATATTTATGACAAACATATTTGAAGTCGGAGTCTTACACCGTCTTCAATTCCTTCATGTCTGCTTTGTCCATACGGCAGTCACGCTTCCGTGTCCCCGTTTGCCACAGTTTAGGCAGACATTTTGGGATATGTCATTTGTCTTCCCAGAAGATTATAATGATTTTGCCTTTGCCCTTTTTCACACTCTAGAAGCCTCTGGCCAAGCCTTGGCCATCTAGAATGTCGAAGTAAGATGCGCCTTGCGCTTCTTGCCTTATTGCAAACGTTTGGCTTTGTCTCCTTGAGAATAGTCATTAACTCTCCAAGAGTTTACTATTGCAATTTATAGTACTTCTAAGATCTAAGAATAGATCTATGAAGATCCTTCAATTTCAATATCATACTATAAGGATCTAATTCTTAGTTCTGATTAAAAAATTAAGGAGTCTATTTGGCAAGTTTATTGGATTAAGCACTAAAGTTATCATCACATGAATATTCCAAATATCATGTTCTATTATTTGCTTAACTCCGGGCTTAGGCCTAATATGTTATTTTATCAAATAAAGTAACTTATTAGTTTCCAGGACCATCCTGAAATTTTATTCCCAATTTGAAAATTAAAGTCGTTTAAATAGATTTTCACCCAGGATTATGTTTTAAACACTAATCTTTTATTTATCTTGATTCTAATAGTCCAACTATTTAATCAACGATTTAGGTACTATTTATTATAATGATTACTATAGTCCAACTATATAATCGACTATAATTTTAATTGATTAAATTCAATTACATTGATTACTATAATCCAATTATAAAATCAACTATAATTCAATTTATTAATTCAAATTTATTGATTACTATAATCCAATTATATAATCAACTATAAATGAAATAGTTTGAATACAGTCCAACTGTTTATTAAAACAACAATTAAATATTAGTCCAACTAATATATTAATTTATTTTGACGAATTATTTGTAATGAGCGCATATGGCAAGTAACTAAACGAATATTGCAAATTTAATATTTGCCTCCCACTATTTTTCGGCGAGCCTCTAACCCTCTGTGGAGTACTTGAGAAACCTTGTTTCCTAGTGGGCTAGGATCCCGTTAAATAACACACAATCTTGACTTTGGCCAACAAATTGTATGATAATTAACTAGGTAGATCTCTAAGATCAATTGGATCCCATCCAATTCCTAGATCCAGTAGGTGGACATCCAAGTCCGAGACATATATCTTATATATGCCAATATATCCAATATATTGCCTAACCTTTTTCCTCTGAATCAACTAAGCCTTGGCTTTGGCACAACAAACTTAGTGATCCCAGTTAAGCGGAACCCATTGACCTTGGAAAGCTTCGTAATCAATGTTGATGGACAAGAAGTGATCTTGATCTTGACTTTGGCCAACAAACCACAACTTGGACAAGACACCAATATGGAACAAAGCCTTTGTGATTCAAACACATCCTCGACGGACAAAGGTCTTGACTTTGGCCAACAAACCAATGCCAGTCTTGGATCTTGAGTAAGAATCACTCAATGGAAGGAAAAACGCTTAATATGATGTGAGTGTTTTTCGCGTGCAAATTGGCAACCAATTTATTATCTTAGTTAAGGTCTCATCATCATACACCCTTAAACATGCATTCTAAACACATAATAAGGCGCATATAAATAAAATAATAATGATATGCGGATGGATATTTTAACACATCGTTCCTAGAACAAATCTCTCCATTTCCTCTCTCCCGTTAGCACAAGTATTTGCTTCTACCTGTTACATAACACTTCTAAAGAAACCTCATTTACATTGAGGGGAATAGGTGAGAAGAGAAATACAAAGAGTAAGGAGGTAATAGGCTGGACACGCAGGTCCAATTAATAAATTCTAAATTTATTACAACAATTTCCAAAATTGCCCCACCCATCTAATATCCATCCGATATACATTATTCATGCATCGCAACCATGTATTCACACAAGCATGTTATGAATCAATCTAATCCAATTAATTAATCTGATAATTAATGACCATCCAATGTTCAAACAACGATTTGATTTTGCTCGAGTCCAACTCGTTTTGCGAATAAGTACTCAAAGTACGAATTCTTGAATTAAATTAAACTAAAACATTAAATCCAATTTAATTTGTATTTAATACTAATTCACTATTTAATTCCAAATTAAATATTACACTTTATTAACGAACCTTTTACGACTTAGATTCCAAAACTAATCGTTACGGGTCTCAAAGCCCGATTAACATCCAATGTTAATTTAATTTAAAGTCCAATGGGCTTTTAATTAATTTCTAAGGCATGGACTTTTGGTCAACTTGGGTCAAACCCAAAGACTAAAGCCCATTTAAGGAATCACCCTTATTTGCCAAGAAACCAATTTAGGCCCATTATGCCCAATTAAAGTTAAAGGTCCATTTGTCATAATTGGACTTTATGGATATGGTTTTGGGCCCAATTGGATCCAACCAATTTGCCTAAACCAATCTTGTACAACCAAGCCTAATAAGCCCAATTACAACTTTTCAAGCCCAAATCCAATTTAAGCCCAACATAATTAAATCCCAAAATTCCAATTTCACAATTTAATTACTCAAAGTGTAATGCCATAATTAATCACCCAAATTAACATTTCCAAAACATCAATTAGCCTAATTAATTATGCTCATTAACATCAAAACATGTCCAACACATTTTAAACAAAAATCAAACCCAATTTCATGCTTAATATTGTCTCGGCAATAAGGGGAATTTTTGTTAAATTTCAAATTCAATCCAATTAATTTTCAAATCAATAATTCCCAATTGATTTCAAGTCATCCAATGAATCAAAAATCAAAAATACCAAGACATTAGGGTTCATCATGTATTCGGCCAAGCCTCACATTTTGGGGAAAATTGTTCCAAATCAATTTTCATGAAATTGATCACATCCAACTTCAATTAAACATCATTTAAGCATACTCAATCAAGTAATTTTATCAAATCATGCTCAAAATTAATTTACCCAATTTTAACCCTAAATTCAAGTTTCATGCTCAACTTCGCTCTGATACCATTGTTGGGTTTCTACGGTCCCGAGGATCGATTTAAAGCGATGAAACACAAGTGCGAATACATCAAAGAAGTTGCGGAATACTCATAATGATCGGTTGAGCGATGCGACGAACAAAAAACTCCAAGCTTTTCTCCTCCAAGGCTCACGGCAGTGACTGATTTTGAGCTCCTCAAATTCGGCCATCTCCAAGCTCCAAGCTCCAAGATTTCGAATGGTGATTCCAAGCTCACGGGTGCGGTTCCCTATCACCTTCGCAAGACTCTAAAGCGTGCTAGCACTCCGGAAATTTTGCCGCAAAATTTCCTTTAGCTTCCTACAACTCTTGGCTTTGCAGTGAAAGAAGAGGAAGAAGACAGCCCCTTGGGCGTGAGAGGGAGAGGAAGAAAGAGAAGAGAGAATGTTGTGTTGGTTAAATTGATTTCTAAAATCAATTAAAACATATACCAAAAATTTGAATTTCAAAAAGTCAAAAGGTACAATCTTTAATGCTCCCAACAGCCACCATCAATCAAAGTGACAAGTTGTCAAATCACTCAATGTGACTAGACATCACATCAATCGATTGACTAGTGATTTGACACTTGATGTGACTTGTGGACCGCACTTAAATTCGCAATGCGAGTGCGCCCGCAAACACTCTCGGGCTCGGGTTCGCTAATTCCAAATTAACGAATTTTCCGTTGCGACGAAATTAAATCTAATTTAATTAAATAATTTTGCCTAGCAAAATTACTATTCACGTCGCTAACGAATTAATTCTAAATTAACTCGTTTGCCCGAATTAAATTCTAAATTTAATTTCGCGTCGAAATCCAATTTCGTTTAATATATCGAATATATTAATTTATCGATTAATTCCAGATTAATCATTTTTCTCTCTTTAATTAATATTTTATCCCAAATAAAATATCTCCGTAATTAATCACAGATTAATTTTCTCTCTCATCTAATTAATCCCAGATTAATAAAGTGCGAGTCATACGTCATCGGTGAATCTTCGAGAAGCGACCCATGAGATCCCCAGATATGTTGGCAGTAAATTCGGTCGTCGGACTATCCGAACACGTACGTACCTAGTACTACGAACACGTACGTACCTAGTACCGATTTACAAGACAAGGTTGGCTTCTAGCAAAGCGTCATGCACACCCAATTCTCCAGAAATATCCTTACAGGAATATTTGATCTATATCAGACGTAGTATACGTAGTATTGCGTATTTTGATCCAGTATCGGATGTCACGTGCAAGGCCTGGGGCTGGAAATGTGTCCGCCCCGTACGAATCAAATATCGGATCTCTAGTAACTAGTCTCTATAATTGGATAAACATGACCTAGTCATTTTATCCTGATAGCTGCAGCATATAAGAGAACCAGTCCCGTATCCTACGTGACCATTATCTCCACTATGACTGGAGTGATACTTCCGTCTTGACATCACACCCAATACACTACGATTCTCAATATACCCAGCAGAGGCGTACACAGAACCTGTTAAAGCCCTGGACGATCAAAACCAAATTACATTGATTGTCGCAAGTATTAGCGGTGCAAGTCTCAGGTTAAGACCAAATACACCTACCCTGATTCAGACTTCCATAGACACATAGTCATACTACCAATGGAATTCCGAGGGGTCTATCCAGAGCGAAGCTGTTTTCCGTACCATCGGTAAAACACAACCTCCTACTACACTTGCATGAGTATCATATACCCAAATATATGAGAACTATGTCGTTATGCCCTCACAACGCGCACAAGTGTAATACTAGTCTTTTCCGCATTATCGATGTCCAATCTCGATAATACTCTGACTAGGGATATTTAATGATTAAACCTTCATGGATTGATATTGTCTCATATCATCTCAATCCAGGAACTAATCATAAGGACCTCCTATCATTTATACATCTTGTTGATCTAATCACAAATGATAAGAAAGTAATTTCCTTTGTCACATAGTTAATTTGTACAACAACACCATGATCTATACAAATAGTGACGCTATGGGTCATAAATGTCCAACACAAAGTTGATTGATGGGAGTAGTTGGAGGCATTAAATGCATTTTTCCCTCCAAAACTTTGTTTAGCCTTTTGGTAAAGCATATACGAAAATTTGGATTTTACTTTTCATAAGTGTAATTGATTTTAGAAATCAAAATATCAAAAAGCCAAATAACTCTTTCCTCTCCTCCTTTTGCCGTGAACCACCAAGAACAAAGGAATGAATTTTGTTGCAATTTTCTTCTTTAGCTAGCACTTAAAGAATCATACAAAGCTGATAGGGAAAACTTTCCCATTGAGTTTGGAATCAAACATCAAGTTTGGAGCTCAACATACAAATTCAAATAGGATCTTGGAGCAACTTCAAAGGAGATAAAGTTTTGAACTTTCCACCTACATCCAATCCGTTCAATGTAAGTATTTCTGCTACTTCTTTGTGTATTCACACATGTTTTATGCTTATTAGATCCTTGGCTAGTTCTTAGAGAACCCAACAATGGTATCATGAGCCTATTTAAGCATGAAAATGATTAGGGTTTATAATCTTGAATTTGGGTATTTTTGCTTGGAGCATGATTTTATCAAATTGATTGTTTGAGTATGCTTAGATTATGATGACTAAGAGTTATGCATGATTAATTTTATGAAAAAATTAATTAGATAATTTTTCCCAAATTATTTGGCTTGGCCGAATACATGATGAACCCTAAGCTCATGGTGATTTTGATTTTTTAGACCATTGGATGTGTTTAATATGCTTGGAAATATTGATTTGTGATTTAATTTGATTGAAATAAAAATTGATGGAAAAATCCCATATTGCCGTGAGCATCAAGAGCATGTTAATGACTTGATTTTGTTTCAATAATGTTGGACATGTATTGAAAATAATAAAGCATGATTAATTAATTAAATTGGTGTTTTGGAAATGTTAATTTAAATAATTAATTATAGCTATACACTTTAATTAAATAAATTGTGATATTTGGAATATTAGAATTTAATTAATTAGGCTTAATTTGGAATTGGGCTGGCCTGATGGGCTTGGTTGGGCCAAGTTGGTTTAGGAAAATTGTATTGGATCCAAATTGGGCCTAAAACCATTCCATAAAGTCCAAATGTAATTAATGGACCTTTTAAATTTAATTGGGCCTAATGGGCCAAAATTAATTTTATGGCAAATATGGTGATTCCTTTATTGGGCCTTAGCATTTGGGTTTGACCTATATTGGCCAAAGCCCATGCCTTATGAAATTAATTAAAAGCCCATTGGACTTTAATTAAATTGACATTGAATGTTAATTTGGCTTTAAGACCCATTAAGATTAGATTTAGAATCTAAGTCATAAAGGCACATTAAAAGTGTAATTATTTAATTTGGAATTAAATAAAGAATTCGTATTGAATACAAATTAAATTGAATTTAAAATTGTAGTTCGATATAATTCAAGAATTCGCACTTTGAGTACTTATTCTTAAACGAGTTGGACTCGCGCAAATCAAATCGTTGTTTGAACATTGGATGATCACTTAATTCAAAGATTAATTAATTGGATTAGATTGATTGAATAACATGCTTTGTGTGAATACATGGATTTATTGTACGAATAATGTATATCAGATGGATATTAGATGGGTGAGGGAAATTTTGGAAATTGTTGTAATAAATTTCGAATTTATTAAATTAGACCTGTGTGTCCAGCCTTTATCTCTCGACTCTTTGTAATTCTCTTCTCACCAATTCCCCTCAATGTAATGAGGTTTCTTTATTGTATTATGTAATTGGGTAGAAGTTAGAATAGTGCTAGCCGGGGAGAGGAAATTGAGTGATTTATTCTAGGAACAATTTGTGAGATATCTATCCGCATATCATTATTAATTTATTTATCGCACTTTATTATGCTTTTAGAATGCATGCTTAAGGGTGTATGATGAGACCTAACTGTAGGCACTGCATTTTTGCATGTAAGTCCCGATGATGAGTCTCACATGGAGACACTACCTCTTTAAATTGTGGAAGTCGCGGGAAACGGACGTCGAAAGGGAAGAGTCAGGAATTGACATCTTATTGGATTTAATTCGCTTGTTTAGCTTCGGGTTTGCTTGTTGGACCTCTGTTTTAAAACACATCCCTAGCCCAAAACCAAATCCACACGCCCACCTAGTACAAGCCCATTAAATCACATCCAATAATAATTAAAACATTTAAAACACATGTCAAAAATTAAATTAAATAAATTAAATTAAATCAAATCCAATTAAATCAAAACAAATCTCATTCCTAAATTAAATAAATAAAATCAAATCTCATAAATCACATTCCTAATTAAATTAAATCACATGCCTAAACTAAATGAAATCAAATCAAATCCCAATAATCATCTTCCTAACTAAAACAAATTACCTCCCTAATTAAAGATATTTTTTCCTTATGATACATAAATTAAATATTCCCCCCATAATTACAATATTCTTTCCCTACCTATACAAGGTAAACCCCAACCATTGCCTATAAAAAGAAGCCTAAACCCAACCTTAAAACTCTGGCTCATCCTCACGAAAACACAAAGAAAATAACCTAGCTCATTCTCACAAAAACACAAAGAAAAAAACCAAGCTTCACGCCTAAGCCATCACTCATCCAGCCTGCCTTCAATCCACGCCCAACTGCCCTCCTTCAACACAACTCACGTATCCTTCAACACAACTCATAAGCCCTCCTTCACGTCCACACCATGCCACCAATTCACGTCATCAGCCAACTCACTCATAAGCCCCAATTCACGTCATCAACCCTCATTGCAACCAGCCTCTTTCACTCCACAAGCTACTTCCTTCCACGCACCCAAAAAGACCCACAAACTGCCCCTGAAGACCAGCCTCCTGACTCACGGCCATAACAGCCCTCAAAACAGCCCATGACTCACGCCCATAACAGCCCCTGAAACATCCTCTGAAACAGCTCCTGAAACAGCCCATGAGACAACCCCTGTAACCACCGAAAATACCCCTGAATCAGCCCCTAAAATAGCCCCTGAAACAGCCCCTGAGATAGCCCCTGTAACCACTGAAAATACCCCTGAATCAGCCCCTGAAACAGCCCATGAGACAGCCCCTGTAACCACTAAAAATACCCCTGAATCAGCCCCTGAAACAGCCCTTGAAACAGCCCCTGAGACAACCCTTGTAACCACCGAAAATACCCCTAAAACAGCCCTTGAATCACGCCCAAACTGTGACCAGAAACAGCCGTGAAACAGAGTAAAACAGCAGCCCGAAACAGTGAAGCAATGAAGGAAATCTGAAAACCAGTAAATCGAAAAAGTTGCGGAGCGTCAACCCTTCCGACAACCGTGTAACGCACTTCCAAGAGACGACTTAAGAGGTTAGACCTGAAGGCACCTTTCTATTTATTCCCGCACTTTCTTTCCGTTAGTTATTATTATTTCTTCGCATGCGTATTATAGTTTCATGTAAATTGTGGCCATGGGATGAATGAAATGTGTGTTATCTCTAGCGGTATATCGGATGGAAACCCGGACGTAAATTTCGTAGTCGAATCTAAATGGACGGTAGTGCGGTCTACACTCGGGATACAATGCCATGTACTACTTGAGAGACGCATATATTTCGTGTCATCCGATCTTATGTTTATTTGTTGTTTGTTAGAAATAGTATGTTACTTTTACACATGATTAGGTTGTTTAGTATGTTATTTTTTATGCATGATTAGTTGATTATTTCCAAGCATGATTTAGTTATTTCTTTCGCATTAGGAACTTGATTATGTCTCTTCTACGTTTATGTTTAGATTATTATTTATTTACATTGCCATGCTTAGCGATTTAATGTATGCATGAGATTGTGTGCTTGCCGTTATTCCGACTTACTTTTATGCATGCAAACTTAGATATAGGTAATATGAAAACTTAGATGTAGGTTGTGTAGACTTGGTTGGATTATTGTACAAATAGTTTCATTACAAGTGGCATAAGTAAGGGACCATTCCGAACCCAACGGTTTGAGGTCTTCCCTTACGAGGGATGAGTGCGGCCTTAAATCTTTGTCCCACTTCACACTGGGTGGCGAATCCATTATTCTCCGGTTTAGTTCCTCTGTGGGCTATTCCGTACTCCCGACTAGGCCGCGAGCCTAGAACAACGTCGCTGATTTCTGTGTCCTACAGTCTGGCGACTCCACTGGGGATAGAGAATTGGCCCCCGAAATAATGTCTTGTAGTGTTTGTGATTTTTGCTTTAGTTAACTGTGTCTACTGCGGGTTGAAGGGGTTTAATCAAAGGCATTATTAAGGCTAGGTAATGGTTTGGTGTCTTCCTTCATTCACTACCTTTCTATAAGGAAAAGCTGTGAAGGCACCTAGATAATCATTTACCCGTAGCTCAATGTGACGGACTAATTTGGAGGACTTGTTGTTTATTCCTATCACCAAGGCGATAAGAACCTAAGAGGCTTGGGTATTTAAGAGAGTTCGCTCCACCCTCCCTCTGGGGAATCTACAATGGGATATCCATTTGACAGTCAGTCACGCACCATAAATCGTTGGCACGTACCCTAGTGTATAAAAAAGGTGTGCTCACTTGGTCGCTCGGACCCTTGAGTGGGGAGACCTAGTTGTGGGTAATCCTTCGTCGACGAGAGCCTTTGTCTATACCCCTATAAACCCACATATGAACCGTAGTTGTAGGACCAATAGAAACTACTCTTTTATGTTTGCGTTTAGGACCATCGTCATTTGGATCCAGTTGGACCTTTTGTCATGAGGTATGGGCTTGTTGGGCCATTTAAACTGGGACGAGTCTGTGCTTTATGGAAATTGGGCCAAAAGCTTCTAAAATGCCCATGGGCCATTTCGTGTTTAGGCCTTTTATCATTTGAAGTTGTTTAGCCATGTTATCGCAAAAGTGTAAACATGTTGGGCCTTTTCAACTGGGACAAGTTTGCACCTCGCAATAGTATGATTAAATGCCTTAAAATGATAATGGGCCGACTTATACATTCCATGCATCACACGCATTTCATGCATCTCATGCATACACGCATCATGTTAACCCTTGTGTCTTCAAAGCCATCATAGATATCTGTTGGGTTAGGGATAAAAGAAGACTCGTCAAGAAGAGTTTAGTAAACCTGGATGTCAGGGAAAAAAAGAAACTGAGAAACAAAAAATTTTACAGCAAGGATAAAAAGACCATTGGGGGGCCTCAAAAAAAGAAAAAAATATTGTTTGTTTTTAGTCCCTAATAGTTAGGCATAAGTCCGGTGATGACATTATTTGCTCTGGGGTGAAATCTTAGAAACGATAAGTGCGAGATGTACTCTCGTCCGATATTTTGAGTAGTTGATCTCGGCTAGACTCACGAGCACTTAATTACGGGATCTTAGCAGTGGAAGCCTGAGTGGTCGGCAAGATGACTAGTTGAAGAGATGGTGGATCGGTGAATGACTGTTTGCCTGGATGTCCATCCTGGTTTACTTATGCTACGATATATGATATGGTTCGAAACGAAGAAAAGTCTCTAAAAAGAAAAAAGAAAAAATAGACCACCTATAACCGATAAGCGTGAAGCTACTTATGGGCGAGTATTAGGACCACCATGAGGAGAAATGCTACCTTAAAGGGTAGGTGTGTCAAAAAAAAAGAAAGAAAAAAAAAAGTTCAATAGAAAAAGAAAGAAAAGAAAGAGACGAAAGAAAGAAAGAAGAAAACCATATCATGTTGAGTACGAAGAAGTAATCACAGAGTATGATCAAGACATCTAGGTTGGTTAGACCCACCGATCCAATTCTCCAAGACAAAATCATCGAGTTGGCTTACTTAAGAATTAAGCTACGACAGAGCCTTGGCACATACACACTAGGAGTCTAGTTCAGATCACGCACTCAAACGGTCGAATTTGAGTATATTAATTACTTTGAAGGTTCTTTGGTTTCGACGTGAAGCATTCGTTGAGGACGAAAATATGTTTAGCTATCAGGACTATCTTGTGAGAGGTAATACAACATGTTGATATACGACATCACATCAAAATCAATCTTGAAAATGGAGCATGGGGCAAGGCCCACATCAGTATCAATCTGGGGGCGAGGCCCATATCAGTATCAGTCTGGGGCGAGGCCCATATCAGTATCGGTTTGGGGGCGATGCCCGCATCAGTATTAGTCTGAGGGCGAGGCCCACATCAGTATCAGTCTGGGGGTGAGGCCCACATCAGTATCAGTCTGGGGCGAGGCCCACATCAGTATCAGTTTGGGGGCGAGGCCCGCATCAGTATCAGTCTGGGGCGAAGCCCGCATCAGTATCAGTCTGGGGCGAGGCCGACATCGGTATCAGTCTGGGGGGGAGGCCCACATCAGTATCAGTCTGGGGCGAGGCCCACATCAGTATCAGTTTGGGGGTGAGGCCCGCATCAGTATCAGTTTGGGGCAAGGCCCACATCAGTATCAGTTTGGGGGCGAGGCCCACATCAGTATCAGTTTTGGGATGAGTCCCATGGTTGAGGCCCACATCAACATCGATATCAGGTTTGGGGATGAGTCCCAGGGTCGAGGCCCAGATCATCAGCAGTTTTGGAACGTCACATCACATGATCTACTTTGGCCAAGTGCAAGCAACGAAGAGCAAAACGCTAAATCGAGTCTGGGGGCGACTAGTCAACCACCCCGCAAATAAGGGATTTATCGAGAACTTGAGCAATGAGACTAAAGGAAATTGAGCAATCACCAAGAGAGAATTGACAGAAAGGAACTATGAGCAGGCCCAGGGGGCGACCAAGACTTTTACAGGCAAATGGCACCAATGAGCACAAGGAAAGCCTAACATATCGGAATAGGAAACATATCCATGCATACATGCATACATATCACATACATGCAATTTTTGTTTTTTATTCGCAGGTTTGTAGCGGCAAAGACAATCTCATCAAGTAACAGTTCAAAAAAGAGCCACATTCTCGCACAGCATGGTTCGGAAATGGACCACAATAAATGCCGAAAATAGCCTCCAAAATGGAGCACACACACAACAGATGCCGAAAATGGAGCTCCAAAATGGAGCACACACAACAGATGCCAAAAACGGCGCTCCAAAATGGGGCACACACAACATATACCGAAAATGGCGCTCCAAAATGGAGCACACACAACAGATGCCGAAAATGGCGCTCCAATATGGAGCACACACAACAGATGCCGAAAATGGCGCTCCAAAATGGAGCACACACAACAGATGCCGAAAATGGCGCTCCAAAATGGGGCACACACAACAGATGTCGAAAATGGCGCTCAATTTTGGAGCACACATAACAGATGTCGAAAATGGCGCTCCAAAATAGAGCACACACAACAGATGCCAAAAATGGCGCTCCAAAATGGGGCACACACAACAGATGTCGAAAATGGTGCTCAATTTTGGAGCACACACAACAGATGTCGAAAATGGCGCTCCAAAATAGAGCACACACAACAGATGCCGAAAATGGCGCTCCAAAATAGAGCACACACAACAGATGCCGAAAATGGCGCTCCAAAATAGAGCACACACAACAGATGACGAAAATGGCGCTCCAAAATGGAGCACACACACAACAGATGCCGAAAATGGCACTTCAAAAATGGAGCATAATTCGAAAATGGACCACCAGATCAACTCAGTTCGAAGCAGCAGGCAAGTGAGGTGGTAGCTAGCGAGCCAAGTAAGTAAAAATGTATTGCATAACTTTGATAGGATTTTCATTGTCACACACTTCACAAGTCCCATCAAAGTGGGGGCGACTGTAGGCACTGCAATTTTACATGTAAGTCTTGATGATGAGTCTCACATGGAGACACTACCTCTTTATATTATGGAAGTCGCGGGAAACGGACGTCGGAAGGGAAGAGTCAGGAATTGACATCTTATTGTATTTAATTCGCTTATTTAGCTTCGGGTTTGCTTGTTGGACCTCTGTTTTAAAACACATCCTTAGCCCAAAACCAAAGCCACACGCCCACCTAGCCCAAAATCAAAGCCACACGCCCACCTAGCCCAAGCCCATTAAATCACATCCAATAATAATTAAAACATTTAAAACACATGTCAAAAATTAAATTAAATCAAATTAAATCAAATCAAATCCAATTAAATCAAAACAAATCATTCCTAATTAAATAAATCAAATCAAATCTCATAAATCACATTCCTAATTAAATTAAATCACATGCCTAAACTAAATGAAATCAAATCAAATCCCAATAATCATCTTCCTAACTAAAACAAATTACCTCCCTAATTATAGATACCATTTCCTTATGATACACAATTAAATATTCCCCCCCATAATTACAATATTCTTTCCCTACCTATACAAGGTAAACCTCTACCATTGCCTATAAAAAGAAGCCTAAACCCAACCTTGAAACCCCTGGCTCATCCTCACGAAAACACAAAGAAAATAACCTAGCTCATTCTCACAAAAACACAAAGAAAAAACCAAGCTTCACGCCTAAGCCATCACTCATCCAGCATGCCTTCAATCCACGCCCAACTGCCCTCCTTCCACACAGCTCACGTATCCTTCAACACAGCTCACAAGCCCTCCTTCACGTCCACACCCTGCCACCAATTCACGTCATCAGCCCTCATTGCAACCAGCCTCTTTCACTCCACAAGCTGCTTCCTTCCACGCACCCAAAAAGCCCCACAAACTGCACCTGAAGACCAGCCCTCTGACTCACGCCCATAACAGCCCTCAAAACAGCCCATGACTCACACCCATAACAGCCCCTGAAATATCTCCTGAAACAGCCCATGAGACAACCCATGTAACCACCAAAAATACCCCTGAATCAGCCCCTGAAATAGCCCCTGAGACATCCCATGTAACCACCAAAAATACCCATGAATCAGCCCCTGAACAACCCCCGAGATAGTCCCTATAACCACTGAAAATACCCCTGAAACAGCCCTTGAGACAGCCTTTGTAACCACCAAAAATACCCCTGAAACAGATCCTGAATCACCCCAAACCGTGACCAGAAACAGCCATGAAACAGAGTAAAACAGCAGCCCGAAACAGCGAAGTAATGAAGGAAATCTGAAAACCAGTAAATCGGAAAAGTTACGGAGCGTCAACCCTTCCGACAACCGTGTAACGCACTTCCAAGAGATGACTTAAGAGGTTAGACCTGAGGGCACCTTTCTATTTATTCCCGTACTTTCTTTCCGTTAGTTATTATTATTTCTTCGCATGCGTATTATAGTTTCATGTAAATTGTAGCCATGTGATGAATGAAATATGTGTTATCTCTAGCGGTATATAGGATGGAAACCCGGACGTAAATTCCGTAGTCGAATCTGAATGGACGGTAGTGCGGTCTGCACTCGGGATACAATGCCATGTACTACTTGAGAGACGCACATATTTCGTGTCATCCGATCTTATGTTTATTTGTTGTTTGTTAGAAATAGTATGTTACTTTTACGCATGATTAGGTTGTTTAGTATGTTATTTTTTTATGCATGATTAGTTGATTATTTCCAAGCGTGATTTAGTTATTTCTTTCGCATTAGGAACTTGATTATGTCTCTTCTACGTTTATGTTTAGATTATTATTTATTTACATTGCCATGCTTAACGATTTAATGTATTCATGCGATTGTGTGCTTGCCGTTATTCCGACTTACTTTTATGCATGCAAACTTAGATATAGGTAATATGCAAACTTAGATGTAGGTTGCGTAGACTTGGTTGGATTATTGCACAAATCTTTTCATTACAAATGGCATAAGTAAGGGACCATTCCGAACCCAACGGTTTGAGGTCTTCCCTTGCGAGGTGTGAGTGCGGCCTTAAATCTTTGTCCCAGTTCACACTAGGTGGCGACTCTATTATTCTCCGATTTAGTTCCTCTGTGGGCTATTCCGTACTCCCGACTAGGCCGCGAGCCTAGAATAACATCGCCGATTTTTGTGTCCTACACTAATGAAAGATAATTAATTGGTTGCCAATTACGCAAAAAAAAAAACTCAACATAATATTAAGTGTTTTCCTTCCATTTAGTGATTCATTCTCAAGATCCAAGATTGGCATTGGTTTGCTGGCCAAAGTCAAGACCTTTGTCCATCGCGGATGTGTTTGAATCATGAAGGCTTTGTTCCATATCACATGTCTTGGGCAAGTTGTGATTTGTTGGCCAAAGTCAAGGTCACTTCTTGTTCATCGACATGGGTTACGAAGTTTTCCAAAGTCAATGGGTCTCGTTTAACTGGAATCATTAAGCTTGTTGAGCCAATGCCAAGGCTTAGTTGATTTAGAGGAAAAGGTTAGGAAAATATATTGGATATATTGGCATATATATTGTGTATATGTTTCAAACTTGGAGGTCCACCTACAGGATCTAGGAATTGGATGAGATCCAATTGATCTTAGGGATCTACCTAGTTAAATATCATACAGCTTGTTGGCCAAAGCCAAGGTTGTGTGTTATTTAACGGGATCCTAGTCCACTAGGAAACTAGGTTTCCCGAGTACTCAACAGAGGGTTAGAGGCTCGCCGAAAAATAGTGGGAGGCCAGTATTGAATTTGTAATTTCGTTCAAATACTTGCCAATACGCGCTTTCAAATTATTTCATCATTTTAAATATTTATTAGTTGGACTAATATTATATTATTTTTCTTGTAACAATTGGACCGTACCCAAAAATCGTTAATTGAATAGTTAGACTATTGCAATTAAGATGACTGGAAAGATCCGGGTTAGAGACATTATCATGGGCGAAAATGTCTTTAATGGTGCGAACTTTCCTGACTGGGATATGAACCTCAGGATTGTCCTGGGGGCTGAGACGATGCTCTATACGATAGAGAGACCTCTCGGGCCTAAGCCCGGAAATGAGCAGCCGTTTGAGCTTGAGCTTTGGAAGACTCGTAGCGATGACAACTCAACTAATCAATCTGTCATGCTCGCTGTGATGACCCCTTAATTTCGTCGCCAAAACAAGGGATTGGATCCATATACTATGATGGCAAAATTGAAGGACCTTCATCGATCTAACCTTAGATCGAAAAGGTATGAATTGCAGAAGAAGCTAATTCACTCTCGAATGTCAGAGGGTACATCTGTTGAGCACCATGTGTCGCAGATGATTGCTGACATTGAACAGTTGGGTCAGGTAGGCATAACCTTTGAGGCTGAGACTTCTATATATATGATCTTGCAGTCTCTTCCTGACAGTTGGAGCGGGTTCATCATGAACTACAATATGATGAACCAAGACCATACTCTTGGAGAGCTGATGGCAATGCTGTATGAAGCAGAAAAAGAGCTATTGAAGGGCAAAAAGCACGAGGCGCACTTCGCTTCAACATCTCAGTCTCCCAAGGCTTCGCCGAAAGCTACTGGAGGTGTAAAGAAGAAGAAGAATAATAATAATAAGAAGAAGAAGAAGAAGAAAATGGGCAAGGCCAAATCGTCAAAGTCTTATGGGAAGGCAAATGACAGATGTATGCCTGCAGTGTGGCAAATGGGGTCACTGGAAGTGTGACTGCCGTGAGTACAAGGCGCACATGAAGGAAATCAAAGTGGGCAAGGCACCGGCTTTAGGTATGTTTGTTATAGAAATAAACATGTCTACTTCTAGTTTTAAAAATTGGATTTTTGATTCTGGTTGTGGTACTCATATATGTACTGATGTGCATGATCTGCATATTAGCAGGAGACTGGCCTCAGTGGAGATTGATCTACGAGTTGGAAACGGGACCATGGTCGTTGTTTTGGCTGTAGGGACTTATATTTTGGAACTGCCCTCGGGGCATGTACTAAACTTATCAGACTGTTATTATGTACCTAGTTTGACTAGGAATATTATATCTGTATTTTTATTAGCCCAATGTGGGTATACTTTTTTTCTTAGAAACACTGGGTGTTTTATGTATAAAAATGATATGGAGATATGCAGTGCTGATGTGAATAATGGTCTTTATATTTTGAATATAAATCAATCTCAAACATATAATGTAACAAACAAAAGGCTTAAACTAAGTAACAAAGATGAAACTTATATGTGGCATTGTCGTCTGGGACACATTAACAAGACTCGCATATCCACACTTTTGAAGAGTGGGTACTTGGACGGATTTGATCCAAATTCATATGACGTCTGTGAATCTTGTTTATTAAGCAAAATGCCTAAAATACCTTTTAGCGGTAAAGGTCCACGTGCCACCGAACTGTTAGCCCTCGTTCATAGTGACGTATGTGGGCCCATGTCTAGCCAGGCTAGAGGTGGATATGCATACTTCGTAACCTTTACGGATGATGCATCGCGTGATGGTTATGTGTATCTTATGAGACACAAGTCGGAAACCTTTGAGAAATTCAAAGAGTTTCGACACGAAGTAGAAAAACAGACCGGTAAAAGTATTAAAACATTACGGTCGGACCGTGGTGGCGAATACTTGAGCAATGAGTTTCTCGATTACTTGAAAGAGTATGGTATTCTTTCACAGTGGACTCCTCCCGGAACACCGCAATTAAACGGTGTGTCTGAACGGAGAAATCGAACTTTGTTGGACATTGTAAGGTCGATGATGAGTCACAATGAGCTACATATTTCCTTCTGGGGATATGCATTGAACAGTCCAATACTTATTTTGAATAAGGTTCCGTCAAAGTCTGTTCAACAGACTCCGTATGAGATATGGACAGGAAAGAAACCGGGTTTCTCATTCCTGAAGATTTAGGGTTGCTGGGAATACGTTAACAGTTTGGATGGTACCAAACTTGAACCTAAATCGGATAAGTGTCTATTTGTAGGTTATCATAGGGAAACCAAAGGATATTACTTCTATAACCCACAAGAGAACAAAGTATTTGTTGCTCTACATGCGGTTTTCCTTGAAAGAGAATTCCCAAATGCAGTGGTAAGTGGGAGGAAAGTATAACTTGATGAAAATCAGAGTGATACTATTCCTGGCACAAAATCCTTAACAGAACACGAACAGTTCATCAGGGATGAGAGTGTACCATAATCTTCGAATACACAAGAACCGCGTAGGTCGGAGAGAGTCAGAAAACAACCTGAGAGGTATGGGTTTCTGATCTCACCTCATGTGGATATTAATCTTATTGAGGAAGACGAACTGGCTACGTATGAGGAAGCGATACAAGGTATCGACTCCGGTTTATGGAAAGATGCCATGAAATCCGAAATGGATTCCATGTACACCAACCAAGTTTGGACACTGGTTGATGCACCAGAAGACGTAAATCTTGTTGGTTACAAATGGGTCTTCAAGAAGAAGACCGACATGGATGGCAACATACAAACATACAAAGCTAGGCTTGTAGCGAAAGGGTATCGTCAACGACATGGTGTCGATTACGATGAAACTTTTTCACCTGTTGCCATGATTAAATCCATTTGGATAATGCTTGCTATTGCTGCATATTTCGATTACGAAATATGACAGATGGACGTCAAAACCATTTTCCTTAACGGAAACCTTTTAGAGGATGTTTATATGCAATAGCCTGACTATTTTGTCGTACCAAGACTTGCAAAAAAGGTTTGTAAGTTAAATCGATCCATTTATGGATTGAAGCAACCATCGCGTTCTTGGAACCAACGTTTTGATGAGGTCATAAAAGAATATGATTTCGTTCAAAACGAGGATGATCCTTGTGTATATAAGAAGGTTAGTGGGAGCGCACTGACATTCATTGTCCTTTACGTTGATGATGTATTGCTTATTGGCAATGACATTCCCATGCTACAATCGGTGAAAGCTTGGCTTTCATTAAAATTCTCCATGAAAGATCTGGGAGAGGCAGCCTTTATTCTAGGAATAAAGATCTACATGGATAGATCTAGAAAGCTGCTTGGACTCTCCCAGAGCACGTACATTGATAAAGTGTTGAAGAGATTCAATATGGAACAGTCTAAGAGTGGACTGTTGCCAGTGTCACATGGTGTCACTCTATCTAAGGACATGTGTCCTAAAACTCAAGATGAGAGAGACAACATAAGTCAGATCCTGTTCGCTTCGGCAGTCGGATCGATCATGTATGCCATGATATGTACGCGACCTGATGTCTCATATGCTTTGAACATGTGTAGTCGCTATTAGGCCGATCCATGTGATGGTCATTGGGTTGCGGTTAAGAACATCCTTAAGTATCTTAGACGAACTAGGGATGCGTTCTTAATCTACGGAGATAGAGAACTTGAGGTAACTGGGTTTACCGATGCAAGTTTCCAAACCGATAAAGACGACTGTAAGTCGCAATTTGGGTACATATTTTGTTTGAACAACGGAGTAGTAAGCTGGAAATCTTCCAAGCAAGAGACTGTTGCTGATTCAACAACAGAAGCGGAATATATTGCTGCAGCTGAAGCAGTAAAAGAGGTAGTTTGGATCCATAAATTCCTAATTGGATTAGGAGTAGTTCAGTTAACAGCTGAGCCCGTTCTATTGTATTTTGACAATAACGGGGCTATAGCGCAGGCTAATGAACCGCGGTCTCATCAACGATCCAAGCATGTTCTTCGACGTTTCCATCTAATTCGTAAGATCATACATCGTGGCGATATGAAGATCGAGAAGGTCGCATCAGAGGACAACATTGCAGATCCGCTGACGAAAGCTATTCCTCAGCAAAAGTTTGAGCGACATGTACATAGTTCAGGTGTTAGATACTTGAGTGACTAGCTATAGGCCAAGTGGGAGATTGTTGGACAATTATGACCAATAGCGTCACTATTTGTAAAAGACATTGTGGTTTTTTTACAAATTAACTATGTGACAATGGAAATTGTTATTTTATCATTTTGTAATTAGATTACTTGAATATATAAATGATAAAAGTCCTTATGATTAGTTCCAGATTAATAAGATATGAGACAATATCAATCCACTAAGATTTAATCATTAAATATCCCTAGTCGTAGTATTATCGAGACTGGACATCGATAATACGGAATAGACTAGTATTGCACTTGTGCGCGTTATGGGAGCATAACGGCATAGTTCTCATATATTTAAGTATTGGATACTTATGCAAGTGTAATAGGAGGTTGTGTTTACGATGGTACGTGAACAACTTCGCTCTGGATAGACCCCGCAGAATCCCATTGGTAATATGACTATGTGTCTATGGGAATCTGCATCGAGGTAGGTGTATTTGGTCTTAACCTGAGACTTGCATCGCTAATACTTGCGAAAATCAATACGCTTTGGTTTTGGTCGTCCGGGACTTTAACAGGTTCTGTGTACGCCTCTTCTGGGTTTATTGAGAATCGTAGTGTATTGGGTGTGATGTCAAGACGGAAGTATCACTTCAATCATATGGAGATGATGATCACGCAGGGATATACAAGACTGGTTCTCTATTATGTTGCAACTATCGGGATAATATGACAAGGTCATGATTATCCGATTATAGAGACTAGTTTCTTATGATCTGATATATGCTTCGTACGGGGCAGACACTATTCCAGCCCCAGGCCTTGCATGTGACATTTGACACTGGATCGCAATACGCAATACTACGTATACTACGCCTGTTATAGATTATATATTCCTTAAAGAATATTTCTGGAGAATTGGGTAGGCACGGCGCTTTGCTAGAAGCCAACCATGTCTTGTAAATCGGTAAGAACGTGGTACCGGGTACGCACGTATTCGGATAGTTCGACGACCGGATTTACTGCCAACATATCCAGGGATCTCATGGGTCGCTTCCCGAAGATTCACCGATGACGTATGACTCGAACAGAATTAATCTGGGATTAATTATAAGAGAGAGAAAATTAATGTGGGATTAATTACGGCTAGAATTTATCTGGGATAAAATTCGATAAGAAGAGAGAGAACGATTAATTTAGAATTAATCGATTAAATAATATATTCGATATATTAAATGAAATTAGATTTCATAACGGAATTAGAATTGGATTTTAATTCGGGCGAACGAATTAATTTAGAATTAATTCGCGAGCAACGTTCATAATAATTTTGCAAGGCATTATTATTTAATTAAATTAGATTTAATTACGTCGCGACGGAAAATTCGTTTAATCGGATTAAGCGAACCCGAGCCCGAAGTGTGTTGAGCAAGCCACTTGAATTTTGAATTAAAGTGGGTCCCACCAACTTACATCACTTGTCCATCAAGTGTCAAAGTTGATTGATGGGAGTAGTTGGAGGCATTAAATGTATTTTTCCCTCCAAAACTTTGTTTAGCCTTTTGGTAAAGCATATACCAAAATTTGGTTTTGACTTTTCATAAGTGTAATTGATTTTAGAAATCAAAATATCAAAAAGCCAAATAATTCTCTCCTCTCCTCATTTTGCCGTGAACCACCAAGAACAAAGGAATGAATTTTGTTATAATTTTATTCCTTAGCTAGCACTTAAGGAATCATACAAAGGTGATAGGGAAACCTTTCCCATTGAGTTTGGAATCAAACATCAAGCTTGGAGCTCAATATACAAATTCAAAGAGGAGCTTGGAGCAACTTCAAAGGAGACAAAGTTTTGAACTTTCCACCTACATCCAATCCGTTCAATGTAAGTATTTCCGCTACTTCTTTGCGTATTCACACATGTTTTATGCTTATTAGATCCTTGGCTAGTTCTTAGAGAACCCAACATTATGTAAAGATTAGATTAAACATTAAATTTAAAGGGCCAATCATATCATGGGTTGAGAATCAGACATGGGTTGAGAATCAGACTCACTCTGATACCATTTTGTAGGGGATTTTAAGGGGTATTACCGGGTAACACAACGAAACGCGAAAAATCAATTTTTTCCGATTTCAATAATTTTTCTTGGGTAATTAAAATAAACTAATTTATTTTAATTATTCAATACTCAAAATTCAATTTTTACCCAAAATCCAAAATTTTTCTCAAATTGCCGTGAGACCCCAAAAGTTTCCATTTTGATCATTTTAGTCTTAATTTGTCAAATACAAGATTAGGTGATTTCCAATCACTACCAAAATGATTTATACATGTCATACACATTAAAATACAATTCATACATAAAAAATCTCAATTTTCATGAAATTGTCGAGAAGCCCAAGTTTCTTCAACTTTGATCACTTTGGTCTAAATTTGTCAAAAACAAGTTTAGATAATTTCCAATCAACTCCAAATGATTTGTATATCTTATATACATCATAATATAACACATATATGAAAAGTACCAAATTTGATTTAGGTTAAGAACCCTAATTTCTCAAATTAACAAAATTAACCAAATCCAACACTTTAATCTAATCTCTATAACACCAAACAAGTCTCACCACTTTGAAAACAAGATCATCAAATGATCAAAAGAAAGCTTATACACCATTTACAAGCTTACTTTAAAGACAAACATGCAAACATCTTTCATTCAAGCTTTCAAACTTCATAACACAAACATAAGAGAGTAGAAAAACTTATGAACAACATATGTTGTAGCCAATAACAAAAGAAACAATTTTCCTTCTAATGGAAAGTTGGAAATACTTAATAATTTCAACGATTTCTACACTTTCTTCTCGGTTTCTTCTCTTTTTTCTCTCAAGTCTCTTTTGTTTATGTTTTTGGAGGCTTAACACTTTGTGTGAAGCAAATGAAAAAACATAAGCCTTATATATCATTAGGGTTGGCTGAATTAGGCTAAACAAAAAAGAAAAATATATTTTCATTTTCTAAACATTTTAAGGAAGCCAAATGTCATTTTAACACCTTTATATTAAATTCAAAAGTCAAACAATTACACTTAATCATTTCCTAACCAAAATATCAACTTATATATTTTATATTTTTAATTACTTTAATTATTTAATAATTAAATAATTATTTAAATATAAATATCTAAATATATGTATTATATTTACTTTAAATAATCCAAATACATATATTAATGATATATGTCAAATATCATAATTTGAAAATTAATTAATGTGTATTTAATAAAATCATATATTAAATACAAACACACATTAATTAGGAAATGACCAAAAGGTCCCTATACATGTATCTTTCGTTTAACCGTTAAATAATTTATAAATAATCAATATTATTCATAAAAGTTGTCATAGTGCTCTACGAGTATATTTCATTTGTGAGACTCTCTAGATTCAGGCATATCCGTCACGAAATCTAACTTCGTGTCCATAATCTACCTACCCGTAAATTATGACGACCACGAATAAACTCGCTTAATCATACAGGTCAAGGTCATTGTATACGTATAATCCTTCTGACACAGGTATTCGGATTATTCCAGAGATATAGATATAAACGTCAAATCTCTATAGATATAATCACGTCAACGATCTATTAGAAATCTCTTAATAACACTTAGAACTCACTTCTACAATGTACCACGGGCCCATAGATTTAACAGATTGTTAATTTCATATTGAATACCTATGCTCTGTACACAGAGCTGACAGATTCTATCTTGACACACATAGGATATCCTGAGGATCAATCCACACCCAACTAACAGCCGGGGGTCTTACCTAAATAGGTCGGTGACGTGACTGCTATTAAAGTAATGGTATCTCAAGTCAAGAATCATTATGCTACTCAGCCCGAGAAGATTCTTATTGACGTTGGTGTAGCATCCATTAAGAATCTTCGATGAGTTGTTCATTGTTTATCTGATGTAAACACCTACATGTCTATACGAGTCTCTGAGACTCATGGTTCATTGAGAATCAACCATTGAAATCCAATATTCCAATATACGACATATAATGGTCTCAGCTGGTTTAGTTACTGACCAAGTAATGTAAACCTTGACTATGAACTATTAAAAAATGATATTATTATGATATAACTCAATGTTCATTGTGATATTTTTGCAACTGTATCATAACTAGTCATTCTAAGCTCAATTATGTCTTCACCATATATAAAGAGATATATTATCATATAAACTACTTATTTTATTCATAATAAAAATATTTATATAAGTATTTACAGTGAAATACAAAAGAAATTGGTGCTCTGAGCACCAATCCCAACATTAGGTTCTTTTGTTATTATGTTGTTGTCGTGCTGAGCGCGCTGGTTTGTATTAATAAGTTAAAGATTTGATTTGCATGGATGTTTTTGGCACGAATCCCTTAAATGTTGATTTTGATGTGTTTTGTGTGGTCCTGAGGTCCTTTTGTTTGTTTGATGTTTTTCTTAGATTATGTTTTGATGTTGGACTCTAATCCAGGTTGTCCAATTTTAGGATATATCATGCCTGATTTTCTGTAAATTTGGAGGCTTATAGAGAAAGGTTATCCATGTCTCCTACCGGTAGCACCTTGCCTCTGGTGAGGTGTTATAGTTTTGGTATCAGAGCAAAATTTTAGGAGTCGGTGACTGCAGCTACACGATATCTGATCGTCTGAGTAAGTTTTCTGCTACGTATAGACTATATAGGTCTCATGTTTGAAACTTGATTTGATTTTTGGTATATGATATGATGTATTATCATTTTGATTGATATGAGTAATTTGGATTATTTGTATATGTTTGTATACTATGAATATATGTATGTGTATATATATGCTAAGTTAAAAATATGTCGTCTATATAGGTATATGTATATATACGTGATATAAATTCAATGTGCTTTGAGATACGAGAAATTCTATGACGTTGATAGTCTGAATTGTAGACGGATATTTTGATTTATGTTTTGGAAACTTAGTATTTGATTTTGGCATAAAAGTATTTTGAAAAGAAAATGGAAAGGAAAGAAGAAAGAAAGAAATATTTGAGATATTTTGATTTTGATTATAAAGGATAAAAAAATTATTTCTCACTCGATGCTTGATTCACATTTATGTGTTGAAATTTATCGATATGCTTCTATCTAGGTGCTTGATGATATGTTTCAGTCTCGGCGCTCGAAATGATTTTGACGTTTTTAAATCATAAAACATAATTTCCGTCGAGACGCTCGAAAATCTGTTTTCATCACGGTGCTTGATGATTTTATGTTTTTCACCCTCTGTGGCGCTTGTATATGTTTCATTCCGGCTTGGTCGGGGTGCTTGTTATAGAGTCCAAACCATCAGAAAATGGCTGGCCCACTACCCTGTCGACATGGTTCATACAATGTCCGATCAGTGCGCACGACTCGAACAATGGAAGCTTGATATGTATTTTGAAAAGTTTGTATCAAAGATTGATTTTTGATTTTAATATATTTGGGTTTTGGGGAAAAGCATGATTTTAAAAGAATTACATTTTGATTTTGATACATTTCGATATCTTTTATGATATTATATGATATGATATGTTTCTGTCACGGTGCTTATACATGGATTTTATGGTTTTATAATTTGATATAATATGTTTCTGCTGTGGCATTTGTATAGGGGTTTGTCCAATTGCAGTGAACCGACCCGCTACCCTCTGTCAACAGGGGATCGTTTCATAAATGTTTGATATGTGCGCGTGATTTGGGCATTAGACGCTCATTATGTTTCATCCAGTAGAGCTATGCTGGATGTTGTAAGGGTTGATGCTATGAGCGCCAATTTTATTATGTATTTCCTTGTAAATTTTAATGTAACTTTTTATTATGAATAAAATAAATAATTTCTTTTATATAACATCATCTTATTTATGGTAAAGACGTAACAGACCTTAGAATGATTAGTTATGATATTGTTGCAAAAGCGTCGTAACTGACATTGAGTTGTATCATGACATTGTCATTCTTAGACAATTCTCGGTCAAGGTTTACATTACATGGTCAGTAAAGTAAACCCGTTGAGACTGGTACAAGTCGTATATTGGAATCTTGGATTCCGATGGTTTCTCAATGAACCATGAGTCTTGGAGACTCGTATAGACGTGTAGGTGTTTATAGCGGATAGACATTGAACGAATCACCGAATATTCTTAATGGATGATACACCAACGTCAATAATAATCTTCTCTAGTTGAGTGAGCATAGCGATTCTTTGACTTGAGATACCACTGTGGATATATAAGTTATCCTCCACACTTAGATGGTAGTCAAGTCACCGATCTATTAAGTTCATACCTATGTCTGTTCGTTGGGTTGGGTGTGGACTGATGCTCAGGATATCCTGTGTGTATCAAGAAATGATATGTCAGCTCTGTGTACAGAGTATAGGTATTCAATATGGAATTAGCAATCTGTTAAATCCATGGGCCTGTGGTACACTGTAGAAATCAATTCTAAGTGTTATTAAGGGATTGCTAATAGATCGTCGACGTGATTATATCTATAGAGATTTGACGTTTGTATCTATATCTCTGGAATAATCCGGATACCTGTGATGGAGGGATAATACGTATGTAGTGACCTCAACCCGTATGGTTCAGAGAGTTTATCCATATTCGTCATAATTTATGAGTGGGTGAATTATGGACACGAAATTCGATTTCGTGAGGGATATGCATGAACCTAGAGAGTCTCACTAATGAAATATACTCGTAGAGCACTAGGACAACTTTTATGAATAATGCTGATTATTTATAACTCGTTTAACGGTTAAACGACAAATACATGCTATCAGGATTTAATGGTCATTTCCGAATTAATGTGTATTTGTATTTAATATTTGATATTATTAAATACACATTAATTATATATCAAATTGTGATATTTGACATATATCATTAATATATGTATTTGAGATATTTAATGTAAATATAATACATATAATTAAGATATTTATATTTATTATTTAATTATTTAATTTTTAAATAATTAAATTAATTAATATAACAAATATCTTAAATAATGATTTTTGCTTTTTAATGGCTTAATACCAATGGTCCATTTGTTAGTTTGCTTTATTAAAGATAAGTGTTAACTTTATTAAAGTGAAATGTGTGCCAATACAATTGAAACAAAATTTAAATACTTGTTATTTATTTTTGTTGATCAAATTCGGCCATAGGAAAATGATATACAAAATTAGGGGTGGGCATTATCAGATTCGGATCGGATCGGACCGAATCCGAATCTGATCCGATCCGAAATGTCCAGGGCTATTTGATTCGTTCGGATCGGATCACCTTATCGAACTCGATCCGATCCGATCCGATACTTATCGGATCGGATCGGATCGGATTGGTTTGATCCGAATTCGAATCAGATCGAATCGGACCAATTCGATCCGAAATCATCCTATTTCGGATCGGATTGGTCCGATCCGATCCGAATTCGGTGGGTTTGAGTCAAAAAAATCGAGCGGATCGGATCGGATCGGATAAAATCTGATCCGAAATAATTCAAAATTTTTTTTATTTAATATGTAACGACGTCGTTTTGCATATTAAATAAAAAAAATTTCAATCGGATCGTATTTTATCCGATCCGATCCGAAATCTGTCGAACCGGACCAACTCGATTCGATCGAATTTGCTAATCAGATCGGATCCGATCCGATCCGATGCCCACCCCTATATAAAATTTTTTTTTTTTTTTCATTTTTCAAACACACACACAAGTTACACAAAAATTACAAAGTGAGTTGAGAAATTTTTGAAGGAAAACCAAAGAGAAAAACTTAAGCTTTTTGAAAATTTTGTAAGTATTTCTCAACATCCTTCAAGATAGAAATTATTTCTATTATCTTCAATTGTGTTGCTAAGATTGAATCTATACTCTTTTAGTTTGTAATTTAAATGGTTGTAATTTTATTTGAAAGATGAGCGTGTATATAAATTAAAGATTGAATGAAATTGTTCATTTAGTAATCTTTAAGCCATTTGATGGTGAAGTTGTCATTCTAGAGTTGCTTAGCCATTCATAATTAACCTAGAATTGTTCTTGAGTTGTTTCATGATGGTGAGACTCAATTGGTTTGGTATTGGATTGATTAAAGTGTTGAATTTCATCAATTTAGTGTAAATTGTGTAATTGGTGTAATTTATGAAATTAGGGTTCTAAACCGAATCCAATTTTTGGGCTTTTCATATATGTGATGTAATTTGATTTATATATGATGTATATTAAATTTGGGATTGATTAGATTTGATCTTGATGTGCTTTGAACCAAAAAGGACCAAATTGCAAATCATGGAAATTATTGGGTGCTCTCGGCAATTACTGAAAAATTGGGGATTTGTGTTGCAAATTGTATTTTCATGTATTAGACATGTATAAATCATTTTGGATTGATTTGGAATCAATTAAATATGTATTTGACAACTTAAGGACCAAAATGATCAAATTGCAAAACTTTGGGGTAAATCGGCAGTTAATAGAAATTTGATTTCTTGGGTTAAAATTTCATATTTTAAGTATTGTTTAATTAAATAAATAAGTTTATTTGATTGTTCCAAGAAAAATTTTTGAAATCGGAAAATTCTGTTTTCGTCGTTCCGCTGCGCTAATCCTACAATTCCGTATAAAATCCCAACAAAAATTATATCAGAGCGAGTCTGATTCTGGACACCCGATATGATTATGCCTTTAAAATTCAATGTTTACTTTAATCTTGACTTTATGCGTGCATGTGTTTATTTAATTTGATTAAATAAAGTAAAAATATCTTTTGCGGAAAAATCCCTATTTGAAAATAAGGTTTTTAATTTAATATGTATTTTATGCATATTAATTGGTCCATCTTGTCAATACCACTTATCGATAAATTTTCTAAGACTATATCCGAGAACGTGTCAAAGCTGTGAGGATATAGCCAGTGGAAATTTATCTGTACCGGATATATTTGATATTAGGTGAATTCAAGTGAAAGCGGAATCCTGAACGTGCCAAAGTTGTCAGGGTTTCGCAAGTATCTTGAATTTATCATTGACAATTTTAACCTTGGTATGCCTCCTTGTGAACGTGCCAAAGTTGTCACAACGAGAAACGACCAAGACCGAAAACCCAAGAGTCACTTTGAGTGATCGACAATGAGTTGTCTACCTAATGAATATACGTAGGCGAGAACGTGCCAAAGCTGTGAGCTGAAATATATTCATGGGGTCCACCTTTCACTATTATGTTATGATTTGATTATCACATGTTTTGTATTCTGTTTGGGGATTACAGTTTTGCATGAAATAGTAGGAGGGGCATTTTTAGATTAAGGATCCATGATCTAGTTAATGTTTTTTGATAAAATATGAAACAGTTTTATCTGCTTATATGATAACCGTTGATTCACTGTCTATTTGATTGATTTGCGATGGCGGCACCTCCAACCAATCCTTTTGCTCGTATGATTGATACGAATAAGCTAAAAGGCGCTGAGAACTTTGCGGATTGAGATATTGATTTGAGGATTGTCCTCAATTTCGAAAAGTTGGGATACATTTTGGAAGGTCCATTACCGCTTGCTATATCTCCAGATGTATGTCCTAAAGAATTTGAGACTTTCCAGAGATGGAAGGATGATGATTTAAGGGTTAAATCATTCATTCTGAGTTCTCTTTCTTCTGAGCTTAAGAAGACTTACTATGAGATGCACGATGCATATAGCATGATGGCACAACTTCGTGAATCGTTCATGAACCAGGAACAGGTCATGGTTCATACAGTTTAAATGGAACTGTTCCATTCTAAACTTGATGAGGGGCAGGCTGTGAGCCCGCATGTGCTTCATTTGATCGATTTGATCGAGAAATTGAGGCGCCAGGATATCTTGTGTGTATCAAGAAATGATCCGTCAGCTATGTGTACAGAGTATAGGTATTCAATATGGAATTAGCAATCTGTTAAATCCATGGGCTTGTGGTACACTGTAGAAATCAATTCTAAGTGTTATTAAGGGATTGCTGATAGATCGTCGACGTGATTATATCTATAGAGATTTGACGTTTGTATCTATATCTCTGGAATAATCCGGATACCTGTGATGGATGGATAATACGTATGTAGTGACCTCGACCCGTATGGTTCAGAGAGTTTATCCATGTTCGTCATAATTTACGGGTGGGTGAATTATGGACACGATATTTGATTTCGTGACGGATATGCCTGAACCTATAGAGTCTCACTAATGAAATATACTCGTAGAGCACTAGGGCAACTTTTATGAATAATACTGATTATTTATAACTCGTTTAACGGTTAAACGAAAAATACATGCTATCGGGACCTAATGGTCATTTCCGAATTAATGTGTATTTGTATTTAATATTTGATATTATTAAATACACATTAATTATATATCAAATTGTGATATTTGACATATATCATTAATATATGTATTTGAGATATTTAATGTAAATATAATACATATATTTAAGATATTTATATTTATTATTTAATTTTTTAATTTTTAAATAATTAAATTAATTACTATAACAAATATCTTAAATAATGATTTTTTCTTTTTAATAGATTAACACCATTTGTTCATTTGTTAGTTTGCTTTATTAAAGATAAGTGTTAACATTATTAAAGTAAAATATGTGCCAATACAATTGAAACAAAATTTAAATACTTGTTATTTATTTTTGTTGATCAAATTCGGCCATAGGAAAATAATATACAAAATTATTTTATTTTTCATTTTTCAAACACACACACAAGTTACACAAAAATTACAAAGTGAGTTGAGAAAATTTTGAAGGAAAACCAAAGAGAAAAACTTAAGCTTTTTGGAAATTTTGTAAGTATTTCTCAACATCCTTCAAGATAGAAATTGTTTCTATTATTCTTATCTTCAATTGTGTTGCTAAGATTGAATCTCTACTCTTTTAGTTTGTAATTTAAATGGTTGTAATTTTGTTTGAAAGATGAGCATGTATATAAATTAAAGATTGAATGAAATTGTTCATTTAGTAATCTTTAAGCCATTTGATGGTGAAGTTTCCATTCTAGAGTTGCTTAGCCATTCATAATTAACCTAGAATTATTCTTGAGTTGTTTCATGATGGTGAGACTTGATTGGTGTGGTATTGGATTGATTAAAGTGTTGAATTTTATCAATTTAGTGTAAATTGTGCAATTGGTGTAATTTGTGAAATTAAGGTTCTAAACCTAATCCAATTTTGGCGATTTTCATATATTTGATGTATATATGATGTATATTAAATTTTATATTGATTGGATTTGATCTTTATATTGATTGGATTTGATCTTGATATGTTTTGATCCAAAAAGGTACAAATCTTGGAAATTATTGGGTGTTCTCAGCAATTACTGAAAAATTGGGGATTTGTGTTACAAATTATATTTTCATGTATTAGACATGTATAAATCATTTTGGGATTGATTTGGAATCAATTAAATATGTATTTGACTATTTAAGGATCAAAATGATCAAATTGTAAAACTTTGGGGTAAATCAGCAATTAATAGAAATTTGATTTCTTGGGTTAAAATTTCTGATTTTAAGTATTGGTTAATTAAATAAATAAGTTTATTTAATTGTTCCAAGAAAAATTTTTGAAATCGGAAAATTCTATTTTCGGCGTTCCGCTGCGCTAACCCTGCAATTCCGTATAAAACCCCAACAGATGCATGTTACAGATTTAAGATGATGAATTTTTAAATTGATTTTATTTACAGTAAAAGAGTTTTTCAAATGTGTTTTTGAGTTGTTTTTTTTTTCAAAAGAGAGATTGTTTTACGTTTTCCATTTTAATGATGACAGAGATTGACAGATTTCAGACAATCAACCTCATAGGAGCATATATGATTATATGTCACTTTTGGCTGTGACAATGGGTGTATTTTTTGATATAAAAGATTATGTTCGTTATAAGAGTACATATGTAAGTTTATAATTAGTCATGAATCTTTTGAGTATTGTGATGGTTATGTAATGCTTGGTTGTCAGTCATATAAAGTTGTATGTGCGATGGGATATGTACATATGTAAACTTTGATATTGATGTCATTTACATATATGATATAGAATGACATGATGTGAAATAAATGAGTTTCGTTTTGTATTATGGACGAAATAGATAGTATGAAATTTGTATTATGTTTCCGTTTTTGATAGCCATCTTGAGGCTTGTCGTACATCGAGACTTTCATTCGAAGGGTTCAAGGCCCACTCAAAGAGACATGGGGGTTCTGAAATGCAATATTTTAGAGGAGCATCTTTGAGGATGAACATGATCTAGGTCATAGCAGTGGAGCTAGTACGTATGTAGTACTGTTGTGGACGCCCTCCAAGGGTTGGGTCGTGAGTACTTGATCCAGGTGAAAAGTTTGCTCAAGGTTGTTGAGAGTCAAGGCAAGGTACTAGATTCTTCAACGAAGGCGTAACGAAGACGTTTCATAATTGGGTGGAGGAGAGTGTCACGCCCTAATTTTTGCTAGCTCATTTGGGTGCAACACGCACCTTATTTGTGCGCACAGCCCATAGGCGGAATTCAGAATGCGTGGGCAGAAGTCAAGGGCTTGTGCAAGGCATTTAGACATATTTCTCGGGGCTTATGGTACCAGAACATGCCAAGCCCATGGGGGCAACATCGAGGGAACAAAACAACCCATGAACTGCAGTGTTTCAGCTTGGAGCAGAGAGTATTATGGACTGTTTTGGACAGTTATGGGATTCAGCTATCAGGGCTTATATGGGGCTTTATTTTGTACATAACAAGAGCTATTAAATAGTTTCCAATATGTATAAAGATTGATAGTTAATTAGGCATATTAGATATTGTATGATATTGATAGTTAATTAGGCACATGATTTAGATATTGTATGATCTTATTAGAATATGATTTCCCGATAGTTCTCTTCCTTGAGCAATAGTTTTCTCTTCCTTGAGCAAAACATAATTGAATATAATAAACAAATTAACATATTCTCATTATTTTCATGGTTCCACTCTTTTCTAAACAACACACACTGCTTGTGCTCAAAACTATCCATAGTTAAAGATTGTAACATTAGACAATTATAATTAGCAAAGAATATATGAGAACTAGGAACAAATTTCAATTTGACATATAAAAAGAAAAGGAAAGGACAGGACAGGACAATGCCTTTGAAAGGTCTCGAGTCGCGCAATCGCGGGTTGTAATTACAAGGGATCTATATATAAATGAGGTTTTTGCAACTGAGAAAATATCACCCACCACAAAACTGACAACAAAGGCAACACACTTATGCTAGCCATATATGTTGATACCTTTTTCTATCATATAGTTCACATTAGCTAAAAATAATATGGATTTGGAAAACGAAAAAAAAACAAACAAACAAACAAAAGTTAACAGTAAATAAAACAAAAATGAAATAGGAAATCAAGGCTGATAAATGTTATACGGAAGCAAGAATAACTTGGCTCGAAGCATCAGAAAGATGTAGTGAAGGGGAATAAACAGGGAAATATATATCGAGGATTAGTTTCCTCCGGCCCCTAGGCGGCACTATACAGAATATCCTCTTCTAATAAGAATTGAAACCGAAATCACATTCACCTTTCTTTCATAGGTATTCTTGGGATGCCCGGATCTGGACTACTGATATCTGTTGGTTGAAAGAAATGAGAAAGTAGTCACCTTGCTGATTGATTCAAAGCTAATTTAAGATCCATTTATTGCCATTTCTGGGGAAGATTTTAGTGGTATCAAAGCACAGTCCTCCCCACTTAATTGCCGATTGTCTGAACTGCCGTGCATGCAATCAGAACAACTCTGTGAAGCAGTAGGCTCCTTATCACTCTGACTTTCCTCATCTGCACTGTTGTTTTGATCACTATTTACAAAATTGGATGAATCCTCTTGTTCATCTACGCCTTTGTTCCCATCAGATGTGCGAGTAGTTAACCGCATGCTGCTTGCATTTTTCTTGTTTGGTAGCACTGCCTGGCTTAGTGTTGAACACAATGCAGCAAATACACTATCTCTTGACTTAGGGTTTTTACCCAACCGCTGCTTCTTTACTCGCTCGGGCTCCTTGTCCTTGGAATAAGCAGATTTACGTTTCAACCTGAGTGACTCCATTGTTCCTTCATCCTCCTCCAAAGTATCCGACTGTTTCCGAGGTGGTGGTCTGTAGTCTTCATCATCTTCATCGTCGTCATAGTCGACAAGTCCACCAGATCTTGGACTACAAATCAACATGACAACGTCAAAAATACAATAAAACAACCCTAGAAGATGTCCTGCGCCATTTTCAACAATGAGGCAATTACCATACCTTGATGAGTAGTTTGCAGTAACTCCATTTGATGAAACTGGTTGGGCCTCAGCTCTCTGGGTGTGAGAGGCAGATGCCGTATCCTCTTCATCACTGCATACAAATCCCAATTTAGTAAGATGAGAAAGAAAATATTTAAAGAATGTCACGGTTCCTATGTTTAAAAGAAACACACGCCTGTCATTAAAATAGTCTTCCTCTTCTTTCTCCAAAGCACGCTCATCATTTCTTTTTCTCGGGTCCACCGAGTTTAAATTACTTTTGGTTCCACTATTTTCTAAGCACTGCAGAAATACTTGTCAGGGCAAAGAAAACCTAAACTGGAAGAGAAGTGATAAAAAATAGGATAGGTAACGGAAAACACCTGTTCATATTTAACTTTAAAAGAGTTGAGGGAAGCCAAATACTCAAAATTAACTAATTGATTCCAGAAAGAATCAACTATATATTTGACCAATGACTTCAGATTTTCCTGCATGAAATTAAGTCATAAATAAACGAAAACTTTCACATAGCTATAAGATGATCCTGAGAAAACAAAAAAGCTTGGAAAAATGGGCACCTTGCGGATGTACTCAAAAAGTTCCAATACCGCAGAGTTCAGCAGATTATACCGACTACCATTAGCAACAAAGGCATCTACTATGGGTTTGAGAAGATTGTTCTTAACAACATGATTTATAAGATGTTCATCCTGCAGAATGACACAACTTGTCAAGCAAATTTACAGCTCCCTCACTTTTCAACAACGCACAAAGAAAATATGTTGTATTCCAAGAGTTAAAAAATTCCAAGAATATGACAGAGGAAACAATGAGACATTCAAAAACAACTAACAAGAGAAAGGAAAAGATAATAGCATATCAGATATTAAAAATGGTCATTTCTTCTCTGGCATTTTGCACTCTATCCTCAAATTAGAACCACACATGCCTTCTCACTCTATCCATTGATTTACAGATCATGAAATTACATTTTTCGTATAATAGAAAACAAGCAAATTTTATCAATGTAAAATCTGAATTTCAAAAAGGTGTCAGCAGTCCAATGAAAGAAACTCATTATTATTTGAAAATTATGCGAACAAATGTACTTACATGGCGGGAGAGAATTGTTCGGACAAATCGAACAGCAGCCACTACCAGATATTTTTCCCTTCTTCGTGTCAGTAATAAAACTTTATCAATAACATTATTAAGAAGAAAATTACACCTGCAAACAGACAAGGAACACCCACAATTCAAGTTACAAGAGCAACAGGAATTAATAGCAGGCAACAGGACTAAAGGATTCCAAACATTACTTTATTCTGTAAGGATGATGAAGAACACAAAAGCACAGCAATTCACATATGTTTGACAGTATTTCAGGCTTCATGCTTCCAACTCTTTCACCACTGCTTGCTGATTCACCAGCTGATTGAGCAATACCTTTGGGAGGACATGACGCAGTTATAACATCAATTAGTTGGCCCAAATGCTTCTCGTAAAAAATCTCAATGATGGTATCTCTCTGCAGCAGATCCAAACAAGATCAAACACTCAATGACATCACAAATTCAAAGTACTGATAGAGCACAAAAAGAGAAAATAAACTCAAAACTTACATTAAAGTTCTACAGACAAAATTTTCAAACAATTCTTCAGATATATATAAAAATGTACAAATCAATTTTCAATTTGTTATATCTGCATAAATAAACTCGAATGTGTTGCAGACACTAAATTCAAAACCATGAAATTTCGATGATAAATAAAAGGTGTCATAAACAGCAACATAGAACTATACTCAAAAAACGAATTTGACTGATATGAAATTGGTTGCCAGATTTCAAAGGTAATATCATATAAATAATACTAAATAAAAATCATAAATAAATTTATTAACCTATTAGTAAGGTTAGTATGGTTAAAAGGGCAAAGGACGTGGTATAACAAATGACACAATTCTGGCTTAAAGCACATGGGAAGTTCAAAGGATGGGCAATTTTCAATTGAACCAATTTGCCTCACATGAGCATACATCTCTTTATGAGGATGCGATCTTTACATGACAGGCATTCTTGTAAGCATTTTTATAATCATCCTTCAGGCTTCAGTATGGAGCTTTTCAGTACCTAAAATAAAAATTTTGGGTAAACAAACAAGATTACAAGAGAGTAACGTCAGACACTTCTGTCCAGATAAAAGACTTAAAAGGCCAGGTAAAGAGCTAGAGCTCAGTCTTGCTTGGATTGCATCACAAGAGAAATTGCAATGTCCTGATCCATGCCGTGCACACTGAAGTCAAAGTCAATTACAAAGGGAGTGCAGAGTTGTTGAGAATAACACAAAAATGCAAAATATCACTTAGCAATAACAATTTTTAAAATTCATGTACAATTTTTCTTTCATCATTATACTTTAATGGAAAATAAAAAAGGTTGCCTCAGATTTTGAATGATTGAGCAAGTACCTGAGCTCCAGATAATGTGTAAGAATCCAACAAACTTCGGAGAATTTCTAAAAACTGGCAGTGCATGTTCTGCCCAAAATCTGTAATCATTCCTTTCACCTGCAAGTAAACAACCATGAATTGGTTATTTTCCATTAATAACCAAGTATTCCTTAGCTCAAGACTTCTTGGTGGTCAGCTTCAAATGCTATATAAGAAGGATAACCAAGTTATATCCATTTTCACTAATTTTCCAGTTTAACAGTTGTCTGGATAAGATCTCCAATAAGCAGCTAACAAATCCAAATGAGCAAACCGGACTTTAATGCGGAAGGTGAGACCATTTATTTTTCAAAAGACGAGCCTTGAGAATTTGATTAACAAAAATGCAATCATTGCACCAAAAGAGGCTTTGGAGGTTTCAATAGAGAACTTAGGGCATGCAGAGACCCTAATTTATAACCAGACAAAATTAGGTTGAATCCATCAAGTCACGAATGCAAAAAAAATGTTCCCCATGAAGCTAGCCTTATCCTGTTAAAAATAATTGCAAATTTTTTAGACTTATTTTCTCACCAAGTATAGAACTTCTGGCATTTCTATATGGAATTCTTAAAAACCATGTCCACTAGTATAAATCTATTTCACATCTTTTCAACAAAATATTAACGATTGTGTTATAAACCATAATTTTGTTTTACTCGAAATAAAGAGTATAACAGCAAGGCTCTAGAAAGTGTTATGCTAAATGAGGCCCCAATCTTTCCGAGTACAAAATTTTTCTCATGCAAAGTCAACAGTTCAGTTCAGTTCATGCAGAATCACATGGATGCTTTTTAATTATATGGACACAGAATCCCATGTATTAACAAAACTCTTACCAGAAGTCCTAGAAGTAGAATTCCCTCTGGACGAACAACATAAGAACGCAGAAGATTTGGATCCTGATTCAGAAACAGAACAAGGATATCTGTCCTGCATCCATTAGAATGGCCATTGTTAAGACTAAAAAATAGGAAGAGGGAATAGAAAAAGATAACAACAGATATTTAAGCACAGCCGTTACCCAGTTAAAACAAACTTTTTATCTTGACTCTGCAAAGCATCAGTAACGATGTTGAAGATGCCTTCATTCATTAGATCCCTACAGATAATTAGAACTTTTGACTCAGAGAATGTAATAGTTGATAAAAGTTAATAAAAAAAGTTCATTATCTATAAGAAATAGTTCAGAATCCAAAATTAGAGATATATAACTTCACAGTAGCATACCTAAATAGCCGGTGCTGCTGAACCATTTGCAGGCTCTTGCTTAAACAACAAAACTCATGCAAGAAATATACCTATTTTCATGAAATAAATAAGCCAAGTCAATATAGAGACAGAAAAAGATGAATCAAGCAATAGAAATAAAGAACACTGACAAATAAAACCTATTCAAGATGCAAAAAGACTGTTTCAATATCCTGCCATCAATATCTTATAACATCTGACCGTATTTCCTAGATCTGAAAAGGAAAAAGAAACTCCATATTTCCTAAGAAACTCTCTTTAAATTTACAGTTATGGAGAGATGCCGATTTATAAGACATTCTCTTTCGTCAAGACAAAAGCCCTTAAAGAAAGAAATTCATATATCTCATAAAAACGTTTGTCTACACATTTAGACTCATCAGGTACATTCTTATTTCTTTTTTCTTTAATGAATCCCGGAGGAACCCCCTTAGAATTAACAGTTTATAAAACAAATCTTACCAAATAAAAGTCACTTTAGATAAGTAGGGAATAGAATAGCTTTTAAAAACAAAATAAGCAGAAAGTGCAGTATGAACCTACAAGTCACTGTTCTAAAATGCGCCACCTAGGTGCATTTAGGCGCGGCGGCCACCAAATCGTTGGGGCCAGGCGCTCGCCGGAATGGGCAGTATTTGGCCGCGAAAATCTTCGGTCGATGGCTGTTACCGACTCAAAATTTGGAATTGAAGCTTTTTTCCGGCCAGATTTTACACCCTAATCCTAACACTAAACTTTATACAAAACTAACTCTCTAACTCATCAATTTCAAAACAAACCCTAATTTGAAGCATAAACTCTAATTTCAAAAAACCTAATTTCTTCCATTTCTTTTTTAGTTTCTCATCAATTTGACCTAATACCAGTGTTTAAAAATACGTTTCGAGGCGGCCGCCTCGCAGCGCTGCAGTTCAATTTTCCGCCATTCACCGCCTGAGGCGGCCGCCTCACGCAGACTCGGCGCGAGGCGGTCTAAGGCGGCCGCCTCGCGTTCGAACTTTTTTTTTTATTTTTTTTTACCACTGAAAC
>SKCR01038441.1:0-68222 GCA_019454045.1 Zanthoxylum bungeanum | reverse complement strand
TGAAATAAACTTAAAGGGAAAGTGTCCACTTACTTATTTGGAACTTGCTGGTGACGTCTTGCAATGGTGGCAGAACCACATCTCCTGGTGATAATCTGTATTGGTTGAAGCTTGAAGGAGTGACCGGTTGACCGGTGCGTAATCACACGCGTATAACTCAAGCACATGTATCATTCAAGTAGTATAAAAAAATCGATCACACGAGGACTTAATTCCTACTATTGTTATTAATTATTGATACTATTTATTTACTGGTATCCAATTATAAGGGTGAAGAGAATGATTGCTTTTGGTTGGTTGAATGTGGATTTGCTTAAATAAAATAAATAAAATAAACAAAAGAAAATACTAAGAAAAATAAATAAAGACACAAAGATCTAGGATTGTGATTCCACACAATATTATCCTAAAGATGAATTGATTCTCTTATATATAAGTCAGTTTGCTAACCTGGAACATGAAAATATGCAAAATCCTCTGTCGATGATTAGATGCAAATAACCCAATTAATCATATGTCAATGTTAACCAAGTTACCTGAATTCATTAAGTTCAAGTTTCAAAAGTGGCTACCCCCGCCCGACAGGTATATGTCTATCTGACCGGCGTAAACACACACGTATAACGCAAGTGCACGTATCGTTCAAGTAGTATAAAAATATCGATCCCACGAGGACTTAATACCTAATCTATTAATTTTATGAGGTCAAATGATTACTAGTATCTAACAGGTTGATTGATGATTTGAAATGGTGATGATTCTAAATTTAAAAACAAGTAAATAAAATTGGAAAAAAGTAGGTTTAAGAAAATTCAATATTAAAAACTATCTAGGGTTGTGAATCTTTCTAATATCTTTTAAAAGATGAAGTGATTATTTCATGTTTGTGTAATAAATCGGTTTACTAACCTGGAACACTAAATTATGCTAAAGCCTCTGTCGATGGTCAGAAGCAAATACCCAGTTTAACCCAATTAAACCATATGTCTATGTCAACAAAATTATCTGGATTCATTAAGTTTAAGTTCCAATTATGGCTACCCCCGCCCGACAGGTATATGTCTATCCTGTAAGAAAATCTATTAAAGGGTTATCTATCCTCAAGGAAGATCGTGGGCTATTAAGTCTAAGGCTGAAACCTAAAATTCATTTGTCAAGTTTATTTTAGATTTACCACATCAATCTTATTGGTGATCAGACAACAAGAAGCATTAAGCTTAAGACTTAATAAGTAAACCTTTAAATTACCCAAACTATAAAATAACCCCTTATAAACCGGTGATATTAGAATTCATCACAACCCCAGATAACTAACTTAGTTACAACACATAACTAGGGTTAGTAAAAACTTAAAAGTAAAAGAAATAAAGTAAAAATGCTGAAAAGTAATTGCGGTAAAGTAAAAGCTGAAAAGTAAATTACAATAAAATAAAATGCTAAGGTAAAAGGATCAACTTTTACTATTTACTATTTAGATATCTCCCTTAATATAATATATTAACTTGTGATTATTTTACCAACTGTTCATATAGGCGGTAACCTGATTAAGTCAAATTAAGTCCAACCAGCCATAAATACGGTACAAAATAAACCTGCAATATAGGCGGTAAGAAAATTTAATTACCAACCGACCAATCTGGCGGTATCCTTGATTAGTCAGGTTTAAACCAGATTAAAATGAATTACCAACCGACCAATCTGGAGGTATCCTTTTTAAGTCAAATTTTAAATAGTGAATATATTATATTTAAGGGAGATTAATCTAAATAGTAACAGTAAAAGAATTACCTTTCACCATAACTGGGGAAGTTACCTCCTCGTGGTGAATAGTAAAAACTGTAAAAAGTAAAGAAAGTAAATTACTATTATTACAGAACGTAATTAAAATTATTACAAAACTAAAATTGAAAGAAACTAGATAGAAAACTCTCTATTTAGATCAGAGAAATTAGAGAGGAAGGTACTTCTGAAACTGAAATTTCGAGCTCTATTCATAGGCATCAGTAGGGGTCGGGCGTCACGACGCCCAGCTCGTGTCACGACGCCCAGCTCCCGTCACGACGCCCAACTCATGTCACGACGTCCAGCTCGCGTCACGACGCCCATTTTGTAAACGTGGCAGCTTCTGGTTCGTCGGCTTCAGATTCTGGATAAGGTGATAAGGTGACACGTGACAAGGTGGTTGGGACTCAATTATTGCAACACATGGCGGCTTCTGATTGGCTGATGAAGATTCTTATCCGCCACGTGTCAATTTTGGATAAATGAGTCAATAATTGATGCTGACGTGGTGACACGTGGCGATTGTGACTGTCGGCACCATAGAAATGCGACATGTGGCACGCTGTGATTGGTTGATGATGACGTGGCAATGATGTGGCACTTTGACTCGATCAACTGGTGATATGGATGATGACATGGAAGACACGTGGCGACACATGACAATGGTGGCTGTCGGCACGACGCATGTTAGCAGATCGGCTGTGATGGTGAAACGTGGCACATCGCACGTTAGAAAGTCAAACTTTTCTCAGATTCTGACATGTGAACCCGGCGCACGTTAGCACTGTTTGGCGTACGTTAGGCGTCGTGACGCCATAGGCTTGCGCATCGCGATGCGCAGAATTACGAAAATGCCCTTTTGTCTAATTTTCACTGTTTTAGCCCAAATCACCTCCAGAGAGTCCTGAAACTTTATTTATCTACAAAATAACACAAAACACATCAAAATATTCACAAAACTCAAGAAACTATACAAAATATTAGGTCAAATGAGTGAGAAATAGTGATATAATTACCACTCATCACACCCCCAAACCTAACATTTTGCTAGTCCTCGAGCAAAACATAGAATAAAATAACATAAACATCTTTAAAATAAAATTTAACTAAGCCACTTTCGTAGGGATCACGGTTGCATTTAGCGTATGCAACAAGCCTTTCAACCCATAGGTGTCCCTAGTGGACGGGTTGTAGTCTCGTGAGGGTTTACAACAATGATACCCACAAACATTTTACAAAAGTAAAAAGATAGTAAAAACTAATGCACACAAAAGTTAAAAAAAAAAAGCGAAAAGAGAATAAAGAAGTTAGTGACTAATCAGATGAAACTTCTTCTCCAAGTTACTAGTTGTTTTGTTTCTTTTTAAATTACTGAATAAGTAAATTCTCCGATTATATTTACCATTCTCCATATACACAGCCAACAAAATATTAATCAACTCATTTTTGCCGACAACAGTCACAAGTGCAGTTGATAAGAGAGTAATATTTTTGTCCTAAAGTTTTATCAGAATTCACACTTTTTTGTAGCAATGGAATAATTTTTCTCATTTTTCTGATTTTTTCTTTGATTTTTGATTTTTTTTATATACAATACCTTCTGTCTATGTAGCGAGTGTTGGGTCGGTGGCTCCTAAACCAGTTGGCTTTAGGGCACCATGTGTTAAGACACCCCTACAGACTTAATTACTCAAACTTCAGATATATATATTTTTGTAGCATCTTTGATCCATGTAGCGAGCTTTGGGCCAGTGACTCTTAAACCAGTTGGCTTTTAGGGCACCAGGTGTTAAAACACCCTTACAGACTTAATAACTCAGATCTCAGATGTTTTTTTTTTACTCCATCACTTTTTGAGATGCTTCCTCCAATTAAACTAGAGCACTGAATATTACAAACTTTTCAATTTTAGCTCATGTCCGTATGTTACAATGCATGTTGATAATATCTGCTAACTGAGCATATGAAGATCCATTTTAGTCAATTTTATGGAGAATTCACAAATTAAATAATTCAAAAGGAAATAAACAAAAATTAACTTGTTTCGAAAATAGGTTTGAAATACGTCTCAGGAGTGGAAACTCCTTACTCAGCTATCTCTTACCAATTTCACCTTTTTTAGTCAAAATAAAAACACAAAAACACAAAATATTTTTGTAATTTTTGAAAAAATTTCATTTTTTTTTGTATTTTTCGAAAAATTTGGACTAAAAATAAAAACAACACATAAACTAAAAATAAGGTACTGATCAACTGATTCCCTCCCCCAAACCTAAATGAGACATTGTCCCCAATGTCTTAAACAGTAGAAGAAGAGTTTAGAAGATAATACATGGTTAGCTGAAATTCTACAGGAAATAAAAGGTTAAGATCCAGATTAATCCGGCGCCTCTTACCACGATCGTCCTCGGACCAATTTATCTTTGAAATGATAGGGTCAATTTGTGGTTCATAGGCTAAGATTTGGTCAATTAGATCAGGAGCAGTTCTGGCAGTAAAGATGAGTTCTTTTAAAGGTTTTGACACGAACCCATTTCTCCGGGCATCATCAAGAAACACACAAAGAAAATCATAAAATCCATCAACGTTAAACAGTCCAATTGGTTTCTGGTGTATGTTCAAGTTCGCCCAAGATAGCACTATAAAAATTTCCTCCAATGTGCCCAAGCCACCTGGCAAAGTAATAAAAGCATCAGCACAGTTAATCATTTCTACCAGTCGTTCAGACATACCTGGCACAATTAGCTCTTCTCCGTTTGATGGTTCAATAAGATTTGCCTCTGCCAAAGGTTTTGGGATGATTCCCAAAACGTGACTGCCTCCTTCCTGTACGGCCTTTGAAACGATCCCCATTAGTCCAAGATTGCCTCTGCCATATACTAAGTGCATATTCCTTGCAGCTACGACTCGACCCAATTCATGTGCTGCTTCTACGTATTATGGCTTAGTACCAACACTAGTACCGCAAAACACACAGATGTTTTCAACTCGTCTTCTTGAAGTGGCTTCCATGTTTTACTCTGGATGTCTTCATAAGTACAACGATGAGTTGAATTTATAATACCTGAAAAATGGTGAGTAAAATAATAGCACTAGTACCTGCCAAATGACAATTATTAGTTAACAGTAAAATAAATCGTGATAGTCAAAAAGGTCTGGATCATGTCGGAGAAAATAAAAGAAAACAACAAAACAAATCACAATTATTAGGAAAAGACAAAGAGATATAATATGTACAAGAAAAGTAGCGGCTTGATTGACGTCTATGCGTCAGGGACAAGCTTACCATCCAATTTTCTTATAAATTGGCAAACAGGGTCTTTTTGAGTCAGATTCCCAAGACTTAACTGTTGTCTTTCTTTTTGAAATTGTGTATGTAATTTGCGAATGGCTATATGAACATATCCACTGGGATGCGTCTCAAGAGTTTTAGATATATCATCCAAAGACTCCTTACTCAAGCCATCCCTAATGAAATTAATCTTATCTTCGCGATTATCAGACACCATTCCTAAAGAACGACAACGAGTATTGCAATTCCAGCGTGCATATTTGTAACAAACACCCATTTGCTTAGCTCTACGTTTCTTTGCATAGGTGTTTCCTCCAAAACCAGGCAGATGTGAAATAAAAAAGTCATAAGACTCACTTGCCAATCGTACATGTGCTTCAATTACCTAACGAATATCATTAGGAACACCATGGATCATTAGTAATCTCATCCGTTCTAAGCGAGCTTTGTAGACTTTCATCAGAGAGTTTTGAGGGAGAGAAGGAAATTGCTTGTGAAGTTTTGCGAGAACTTCTTCCATCCTGAAATGACTTTACCTGCAAAAATTAAACACACCAAATCACAATATATACACAAATTGCATGGGTTGCCTCCCTGCGAGCGTTAAGTTTAACGTCGACAGCTAGACGTGACTTCTCGAACGTTAGGCTGGATCTGAAAGTGTGACACTTTCTTTTTGTCGCTCAAATGATTCTCCCTAGTAGTGCTTAACACGCTTGTTTTTAACCTTGAAAGTTTTGTTGGAGTCAGGATCATGTATCTCAACGGCTCTATCTGGTAAAACTTTGGTAATCACAAATGGACCTGACCACCGTAATTTTGGCTTCCATGGGAAGAATTTCACCCTTGATTTGTTTAACAGTACCTTCTGCACTGGTTCCAGTTGTATTCGCAGTAACTTCTCATCATGTCTCTTCTTGCCATTTTCGTTGTACAATTTGGCATCCTTGAAAGGCTGGTTGTGAAATTCCTCTTATTTGTTGAGCTGGTGGAACTTTTTCTCTTATGTTGCTTGTAGTGCAAGAATTGGCTTTTTAATGCAAAAGACGCTTTATCTTCAGGCTCCAGAGGCAATTGACATGTTTTAAGTTTGTCAGTAGAACTTTGCATTGCATTGGAGTTCTGAATGGTATTGTGTATCACATCAAGTTTGAAACATTCCTCCTTCTTTTCATCATCTGGGAAATTCATGGCCTTGAAAACATTGAATGTTACCTCTTGGTCATGTACCCTTATGGTTAATTCTCCTTTTTGTACATCAATAATGGTTTGACCTGTAGCCAATAAAATCTGCTGGGAAAATGAATTTTTCAACCTTGACCAACACATCCTCAACTACGCCTCTTGGAAATACGAGCGTTCTATCAGCAAGTTGTAGAGGGACTGAAGTTGACATTGTTTCTCCAATCTGCAATTTCCTGAAAATAGAAAAAAGGCATCATGTTAACACTTGCACCTAAATCACATAAAGCCTTACCAAAGTTATGTTATCCTATGATGCAAGGAATGGTGAAACTACCAGGATCTTTCAACTTTAGGGGAAGCTTCCTCTGAATGATGGCGCTGCATTCTTCTGTCTATACTACTATCTCGTAATCTCCCAATCTCCATTTTCGTGAAAGAATGTCTTTCATGAATTTTACATAGCTGGGCATTTGTTCCAAGGCTTCTGCAAATGGAATGTTGATGTGCAACTTTTTGAACACCTCCAGGAAACGAGCAAACTGCTTGTCTAGTTTATTTTTCTGAAGACGCTGAGGAAAAGGTGGAGGTGGAGTGATCTGTTCTTTTTCCTTTGCTTCTTTTTCCTCCATCTGTTGCTTTGTTTCCTTTGGAACTTCCTCAATAGTTTTTTTGTCTCCAACATCTTTGTTGATTTCAGTACCGCTTTTTAACATGATGGTATGACACTGCTCCTTCCCTATGTTCCTTGGATTTGGTTCTGTGTTGCTGGGAAGATTACCTGACGGTCTGTAACTCTGAGCATTGGCCAGTTGTCTGATTTGATTCTCCAGTGCTTTGATGGAAGCAAATTGGCTCTGAAAGATAGCATCATATGCTGCTTGTTGCTTTTTGAACATCTCTGCAATCCATTCTTTCATTTCTGGTTCTTTTTCATGTTCCTGGCGAGACCGTTTTCCAACTGATCTATCCGGGATACCTCGTTATCGGATGTACTCATATTTGTTACCGGTCTTTTAGTGAGTCTTCCCTCTTCCCTAACCCAACGGGAATCTATGATGTCTTTTATAGACATAGAGGGTGTTAGCAGGACATATGTATGCATGAGATGAATGAGATGCATGCGATATAAGGAATATATCAACTCATTAAAATTTTCACACAAATCGGCCCATCATCATTTTAGAAGCTTTTGGGCTAACTGTCATAGGAGTGAACTTGTCCCAGTTTAAATGGCCCAACAAGTTCACATCTCATGGCAAGAAGTCCAACCGTATCCAAATGATAATGCTCCTAAACACAAACATATAATGGCCTATTGGTGTTTTAGAAGCTTTTGTCCCAATCATCATAAGATACGTTCTTGTCCCAGTTTAAATGGCCCAACAGGCCCATACCTCATGACCAAAAGGTCCGAATGGATCCAAACGACAATGTTCCCAAACACAAGCATATAATGGCCCATTGGCGTTTTAGAGGCTTTTTGGCCCAATCATCATAAGATATGTTCTTGTCCCAGTTTAAATGGCCCAACAAGCCCATACCTCATGACAAAAGATCTGAATGGATCCAAACGACTATGTTCCCAAACACAAGCACAAGTAAATAATTCTTATTAGTTCTATGACTAAGGTTCACATGCAGGTTTACAAGAGTGTGGACAAAGACTCTCGCTGACGAAGGATTACCCACAACTAGGTCTCCCCACTCAAGGGTCCAAGCGACCAATTGAGCGCACCCTTTTTTATACACTAAGGTACGTGCCAACGAGTTATGGTGTGTGACTGACTGTCAAATGGATTTCCCGTTGTAGATTCCCATAGGGAGGGTGGAGCGAACTCTCTTAAATACCCAAGCCTCTTAGGCTCTTATCGCTTGGTGTCAGGAATAAACAACGAGTCTTCCAAATTAGTCCATCACAGTAGGCTACGAGTAGATGATTATCTAGGTGCCTTCACAGTTTTTCCTTATAGAAAGGTAGTGAGTGAAGGAAGACACCAAACCATTACCTAGCCTTAAAAGTGCCTTTGATTAAACCCCTTTCAACCCACTATAGGAACGGTTAACTTAAAGCACAAATCATAATATTACAAGACATTATTTCGGGGCCGATTCTCTATCCCCAGTGGAGTCGCCAGACTGTAGGACACAGAAACTGACGACGCATGTTGTTCTAGGCTCGCGGCCTAGTTGGGAGTACGGAGTAGCCCATGGGGGACTAAACTGTAGAATAATGGAGTCGCCACCCGGTGTGAACCGGGAAAATAATTTAAGGCCGCACTCACCCCTCGCAAGGGAAGACCTCAAACCGTTGGATTCGAAATGGTCCCTTACTTATGCCACTTGTAATAAAATGATTTGTGCAATAATTTAATCGAGTCTAGCAACATATATTCCTAAGGGTATTATATTTCTAAGTTCGCACGCATAAATCAAAAGTTCATCTAAGTTCACATGTAACACATTTTCATATTTGCATACAACCTATTTGCATATAATCTATGTCCGAATTTGCATGCATAAAGATAAATTGAAATACGACAAGCATACAATGTCATAAGCACATTACATTCATAGACACGGAAATGCAAACAAATGGCAGTTGCACAATCGTATGTAATAAAGAGAAACAATTAGGTATATAATGCAAAGAAATAACCAAAGAGGCAATTGTACATCAAAATAAACGTGCCATGATGCGATTTGAAAGATAAATAATGGAAGTGAAAGAAAATAGATACGACATATGCCCACATCTATATAGGACTTCAAGTGTCTGATTGAACGTATCTCACATTCAATCGAATGCACTTTGTCCGGCGCGGAAAAACATTGTGGTAAAGGTAGCCCGTAGGCTTTCTATCCCTCAAAGTGGAGGACCTTTAATACAACTTGATTTGCCCATGCACGATGCAACATGATGCATGATTATGCAAGAAGATGACATACAAAGAAAAACAAATAATGAAATAAAAGGCGTGGCGAAGTATCGTGGTAAAGGTAGACCGTAGGCTTTTTATCCCTCCAAATAGAGGACCTTTAATCCAACTTACTAAGCCCATGCACATCACATCATAATGCATATAAAAGTAAAGACAACAATATTGGACTTTGTATCCCCGACTGGACACGTCTTACATTCAACCGAATATACATCATCCGGCGCAGCAAAGCATCGTGGTAAAGGATTTTAACCCCTCGACATGGAGGACCTTTAATCCAACTTACTAAGCTCATGCGCTAATAACATAATGCATATAAAAAATAAAGACGACAATATCGGACTTTGTATACCCGATTGAACACATTTTACATTCAACCGAATATACATCATCCGGCGCGGCAAAGCATCATGGTAAAGGATTTTAACCCCTCGAAATGGAGGACCTTTAATCCAACTTACTAAGCCCATGCGCTAATAACATAATGCATATAAAAAATAAAGACAACAATATCGGACTTTGTATACCCGATTGAACACATCTTACATTCAACCGAATATACATCATTCGGTGCGGCAAATCATCGTGGCAAAGGATTTTAACCTCTCGAAATGGAGGACCTTTAATCCAACTTACTAAGCCCATGCGCTTTATCTCATCATTACACAAACAAATAACATGCAAAAATTAAATAACGGATAATAAACAAACAAGACAAAATGAATCGAAATATGTGCCATTTGCTCGAGTGGTACGTGGAGTTGTATCTCAAGTACAGACCGCACTACCGTCCATTCAGATTCGACTACGGAGTTTACGTCTGGGTTTCCATCCTATATACCACAAGAGGTGACACATTTTCCATTTTATTCAAGGGCCACAACACACATCATTCCACAATACTCGTGCAAATAATAAACAATAAAAATACGAATGAAAATAGATGTAAAAAGTGCCCTCAGGTCTAACCTTTTATGTCGACTCTCGGAAACGCGTTACAAGGCCGTCAGATGGGCGAACACTCCGCAACTTTTCTGGTTCACTGGTCCACATCTTTCCTCACTGTTTCGTTGCTCAAGCTACTGTTTTCACTACATTTTACTGCTATTTTTCTGCTGTTTTTGCTGTATTAGTTGCTATTTTTGCGATTTTTAAAGGGGTTAGGGGCTGCTGTTTTGTGGTTTATTTTAGGGGTTTTAAAGTGCAGTTTTTGTTACTATTTTTGGTGATTTTAGCTGCTGTTTTAGGGTGATTTTCCGGTGATTATGGGGCTGTATGGGGCTGCTGTTTTAGATGGTTATAGGGTTGTATGGGGCTGCTGTTTTCGGTGGTTTAGGGGCTGTATGAGGCTGTGTATTTGGTGGTTTTAGGCAGTGCAGCGATGGCAGTTTGTGCGTGCAGGGAAGGGGTAATGTGCGCTGGTTTTAGGCAGTGCAGTGGGGGATTCTCAGTGGGATATGCGGCTGTGCAAGGGGAATTATTTTGGTGTTTGGTGTCAATGTGCTAGGGGTTCTATGGAGGTGTTTTGGTCACTGCAAGGGGACTGTTTTGGTTGATGATTCTCGGCTATGGAGATGAGAAGAAGAGAAATATGTTTTTGCTTATTATTCTTTTATTAGGCGTGAATGCTAGGCTTTTCTTTGTTGTGTATGCATGAATCATAGAGGAGGGGGAAGTGTTGGAATTTGGTTTCTTTTATAGACAAAGGCTAGGGCTTCTCCTGTTGGACAATTATGACCCATAATATCACTATTTGTACAGATCATGGTGTTGTTGTACAAATTAACTATGTGACAAAGGAGATTGCACTCTTATCATTTGTGATTAGATCACCTAGATGTATAAATGATGAGAGGTCCTTATGATTTGTTCATGGATAGAGAATGATATGAGACAGTATCAGTCCACGTAGGATAAATCATTAAATATCACTAGTCAGAGTATTATCGAGATTGGACATCGATAAATATGTAAAAGACTAGTATTACACTTGTGCGCGTTGTGAGGGCACAACGGCATAGTTCTCATATATTTGGGCATAGGATACTCATGCAAGTGTAATATGAGGTTGTGTTTTACCGATGGTACTGGAAACAGCTTCGCTCTGGATAGACCCCCTCAGAATTCCATTGGTAGTATGACTATGTGTCTATGAAAGTCCGAAATCAGGGTAGGTGTATTTGGTCTATATTGAGACTTGCACCGCTAATACTTGCGACAATCAATATACTTTGGTTGCGGTCGTCCAGGGCTTTAACAGGTTCTGTGTACGCCAATGCTGAGTATATTGAGAATCGTAGTGTGTTGGGTGTGATGTCAAGACGGAAGTGTCACTCCAGTCATATGGAGATGATGGTCACGTAGGATATGGTACTGGTTCTCTTAAGTACTGCAGTCATCGGGATAATATGACTATGTCATAGTTATCCGATATAGAGACTAGTTACCAGACATCCGACATGTGTTTCGTACGGGGCAGACATAATTCCAGCCCCAGGCCTAGCACGTGATCATTCGATACTTGACAGAAATACGCAATACCACTTATACTACGCCTAATACATATCCTTTATTCCTGTAAGGATATTTCCGGAGAATTGGGTAGGCATGGCGCTTTGCTAGAGGCCAACCTTGTCTTGTAAATCGGTATAAACGTAGTACGAGGTACTTACGTGTTAGGATAGTCCGACGACCGAATTTACTGCCAACATATCCGGGGATCTCATGGGTCGCTTCCCGAAGATTCACCGATGACGTATGACTCGCACTTTAATTAATCATGGATTAATTTAATGAGAGAGAAAATTAATCTGGGATCAATTGCGGAGATATTTTATCTGGGATAAAATATCAATTAAAGAGAGAGAACGATTAATTTGGAATTAATCGATAAAATAATATATTTGATATATTATACCAAATTGGATTTCGACGCGGAATTAAAATTAGATTTTAATTCGGGTGAACGAATTAATTTAGAATTAATTCGTTAGCGACGTGAATAGTGATTTCGCTAGGCGTAATCATTTAATTATGACGCAACAGAAAATTCGTTAATTGGAAATAGCGAACCCGAGCCCAGGATTATTTGCGAGCGCATTCGCATTTCGAATTTGAGTGGGGCACGCAAGTCAAATCAAGCGTCAAATCGCAAGTCACATCAAGTGTCAAATCATATGTCACTTTGAGTGATGTGACAATTGATTGATTGATGTGAGTTGATGTGTGATAATTGAAAGCATTAAATGCTTGATTTATTGAAATAGAAAAATGGTAAATGGTTTAAATAATTTTGGAAATTATAAAACCTTTTTTTGCACATTTTTATTTCCCACACTCTCTCTCGGTTTTTAGGTTTTTGGAGCCAAAAACCATCTCTCTCATCTCTTTTTCTTCTCTTCTTCCTCACGCCCATGGGGCTGCTGCCTTCTACTTTCCTGTTTCAAAACCGAGTGAATTAAGAGAATAAATGAGTGATCTTGTTGCAAGATCAAAGTGCTAGCACACTCTATGAGGCATACCAAAGTGATAGGGCAGTGTATGCGTGAGCATGGAAGTTTATCACAAAGCTTGGAGCTTCAAAGGACATCCATGGCTGAATCTTGGAGGAGCCAAATGGTGGACTGCCATGAGAGCCACTGCCACTGCCGAGCTTGGAGAGGGCAGTTCATTTTTTGTCATCACCGCATCTCAACGGATCCTTGTGAGTTTTTCCGCACCTCCTATGATTGTATTTACACTTGTTTCATGCTTGATAAATGATCTTGGGAAGCTTTGAGTAGACCAAGAATGGTATCAGTGCCTTTGAAAGCATGAAATTGATTTTAGGGTTAAAATTGGGCAAAACGAATTTGGGCATGATTTAATGAAATTGGATGAATTAGTTTGCTTAAATGTTGTTGAATTGATGATTGATTGGATCAATTTGATGAAAAAGTGTTTGGAACAATTTTCCCCAATTTTGCTTGTGTTGGCCGAAAATAATTGAACCCTATATTGTCTTGGATTTTTTATTTTTGATCAATTGATGTGTTGGAAATCATTTGGGGATGTTGAATTAATGTTGAATTGAATTTAATTGGATTGAATTTGATTTGGGCATGCTTTTCCCCTTTGGCTGAGACATATATGCATGTTAATTGGGTTTGATTTTGATCAAAATGTGTTGGACATGTTTTGTTAATGATAAACATGATTAATTGTACAAATTTGGTGTTTTGGAAATATTGATTTGGGTAATTAATAATGCTATACACTTTGGTTAATTAGAATGTGAAATTTGGAATTTTTGTATTTTAATTAATTGGGCTTAAAATTGGATTTGGGCTTGTTGTGTTGTAATTGGGTTTGTTGGGCTTGATTGTATCAAGTTAGGTTTAGGCCAAATGGATTGGATGCAATTGGGCCCAAAACCGCTTCCATAAAGCCCAAATGCGACTTAGTTAACCTTTAAAGTTTAATTGGGCCAAATGGGCCAAGATTGATTTATAGGCTTATGGGGTAACTCCCGGATTGGATTTTGGTTATCGGTTTGACCCGAGTTGACCAAAAGTCCACGCCTCAAGAAATTAATTAAAAGCCCATTGGACTTTAATTAAATTGAAGTTGGACATTAATCGGGCTTTGAGACCCGTTGCGATTAAATTTGGAATTTAAGTCGTAAAAGTTCATTATTAAAGTGTATTATTTAATTTGGAATTAAATAGCGAATTAGAATTAAATACATGTTAAGTTGGATTTAATTATGTAGTTTAATTTAATTCGAGAATTCGTACTTTGAGTACTTATTCGCAAAACGAGTTTGACTCGAGCAAAATCAAATCGTTGTTTGAACATTGGATGATCACTAATTATCAGATTAATTAATTGGATTAGATTGATTGATAACATGCTTGTGTAAATACATGGTTGCGATGCATGAATAATGTATATCAGATGGATATTAGAAGGGTGGGGCAATTTTGGAAATTGTAATAAATTTGATTTATTAATTGGACCTGCGTGTCCAGTCTTATGACCTCATATTCTTTGTATTCTCTTCTCACCTATTCCCCTCAATGTAAATGAGGTTTCTTTAGAAGTCTAGTGTAACAGGTAGAAGTGATACTTGTGCTAGCGGGAGAGAGAAAATGAGAGATTTGATCTAGGATCATTGTGTAAAGTATCCATCCGCATATCATTATTATTTTCATATGCGCTTTATGATATGTTTAGAATGCATGTTTAAGGGTGTATGATGATGAGACCTTAACAAAGATAATAAATTGGTTGCCAATTTGCACGCGAAAAACCCTCAAACAATATTAAGCGTTTTTCATTCCATTGAGTGATTCTCACTCAAGATCCGAGACTGGCATTGGCTTGTTGGCCAAAGTCAAGGCCTTTGTCCGTCTAGGATGTGTTTGAATCATGAAGGCTTTGTTCCAAATCAGTGTCTTGTCCAAGTTGTGGTTTGTTGGCCAAAGTCAAGACCACTTCTTGTCCATTGACATTGATTACGAAGCTTTCCATGGTCAATGGGTCACGCTTAACTGGGATCACTAAGTTTGTTGTGCCAAAGCCAAGGCTTAATTGATTCAGAGGAAAAAGGTTAGGTAATACATTGGATGTATTGGCATATATAAGATATATGTTTCGGACTTGGATGTCCCCCTACCGGATCTAGGAATTGGATTGGATCCAATTGATCTTAGAGATCTACCTAGTTAATTATCATACAATTTGTTGGCCAAAGTCAAGATTGTGTTATATTTAACGGGATCCTAGCACACTAGGAAACGCGGTTTCCCGAGTACTCGACAGAGGGTTAGAGGCTCGCCGAAAAATAGTGGGAGGCAAGAATTGAATTTGCAATAATCGTTCAATTACTCGCCATACGCGCTCAAACAAATATCATTCGTCAAATCAATTAAATGTTAGTTGGACTAATATTTAAATTGTTGTTTTAATAAAGCAGTTGGACTGTATTATAGTTTATTATATAATTGGATTATAGTAATCAATATATTTGAAATAATTAATTTCAATTTACATTTGATTTTATAATTGGATTATAGTAATCAATGTAATTGAGGTTAATTAATTTAAATTATATTTGATTATATAGTTGGACTATAATAATCATTATAATAAATAGTACCACAAATCGTTGATTAAATAGTTGGACTATTATAATCAAGATAAATGAAAGATTAGTGTTTAAAACATAATCCTGGGTGAAAATGTATTTAAACGACTATAATTTTCAAATTGGGAATTATTTCAGGATGGTCCTGGAAAAAATAATAAGTTATTTTATTTGATAAAATAATATATTAAGCCTAAGCCCGGAGTTAAGCAAATAATAGAGCATAATCTTTGGAAGATTTATGTAATGATAACTTAAGTGCTTAATCCATTAAGCTTGTCGCAGTAGACTCCTTAATTTCTGAATCAGAACTAAGGATTAGATCCTTAAAAGTATGATGACGAAATTGAAGGATATTCATAAATCTATGTTTAGATATTAGAAGTACTAAAATTGCAATTGATAACTCTTGGAGAGTTAATGACTATTCTCAATGAGATAAAAGTCAAACTTTACAATTAGGCAAGTAGCGTTAGTCGCACCTTACTTCGGTATTCTAGAAACCCGAGGTTTGGCCAAAGGCTACTGGAATGTTGAAAATGGCAAAGGCAAAATCATTATAAACTTCTAGGAAGATAAATGACATATCCCAAATGTCTGCCTTAATTGTGGCAAACGGGATCGCGGAAGCGTGAATGGCGTTTGGACAATGCAGACATGAAGGAATTGAAGACGAGCAAGGCTCTGACTTCAAATATGTTTGTCATAAATATATTCATTCTTGGATTTTAGATACTTAGTGTGATACATAAATATATGTATTGATGTTTAGAATTTGTTCTGAACAGGACACTGACTTCAATAGAGATTTATCTGTGAATTGGAAACGGGACGAAAGTCGCCGTTTTAACCGTAGAAACCTAATTTTAGGAACTACCCTCGGGTGTGTATCTAAATTAGGAAACTGTTATAATGTAACTAGTTTGACTAGAAACATTATCTTTATATCAGTGTACAACCCGCTGCGGGTGAACCTTTATATTCTAGAACACTAAAGTGTTTTATTATATAAAGATGATATTGAGATAAACACATTAGATGTGAATAACAGAATTTACATTTTGAATATAAAAAAAATCTCGAACATATAACATGACAAACAAATAGCTCAAACTGATTTGATCAGGAGAAACTTAAAAGTGGCATTATTGTCTGGGACAGAATCAAACAAGAATTGTATATCCACACTTTTGAAGAGTGGGTACTCGGACTGATTTGATTTCAATCAAATAAAGTCTACGAATCTAGTTTATTGGGTAAAGTGCCTAAAACACTATTTACTTGGTAAAAGTGTAAATGCCACCAATCTGTTAGCCCTAGTTCATAGTGAAGCAAGTGGGCCCATGTCTAGCTAGGCTAGAGGTGGATATTAATATTTCGTGACCTATACGGATGTGGCATCTCGTTATGGTTATGTGTTTCTTTTGAAGAACACAAATTGGAAACTTTTACAGTTTCAACACGAAATAGACATACAGATCGGCTATAGTATTATACCATCACGGTAAGACCGTAGTTTCAACTGACTACGTATGAGGAAGTGATATAAGGTATCGAATCCCTATTATGACAAAATGTCATGATATCCGAAATGGATTCCATGTATATCAAGAAGTTTGGATACTAGTTGATGTACCGCAAGGCATTGTGCCTATGGTACTATAAGTCTTCAAGGAAGACATACATGGATGGCAACATACCAAACGTATAAAGCTAGGCTTTTAACGGAAAGGTATCGTTATCAACATTGTGTTGATTACGATTCAACCTTTTAACTGTTGCCACGGTAAATCTATTTGGATAATGCTTGCTAAAGCTGCATATTTCATGTATGAAATATGACAGCTTAACGGGAAAATCGCTTTCCTGAAAAGGAAACCTTTTGGAGGATGTTTACAAAATTTTGGCGGTTTTGTCGTACTAAAACTAGCAAACAAGGTTTGCGGGTTATTCGATCCATGTTTGGATTGAAGCAAGCATATGTTCTTGGAATTATCGTTTTGATGTAATCATAATAGTTTATGATTTAATTCAAAACGAAATGATTCTTGTGTGTATATAAGAGGGTTAGTGGGAGTGCACTGACAGTGGCTGTCCTATACAATAATGATAATATGTCATTTCTTGGAAATGATATTCCCATAAATAACTATCGGCGAAAGCTTGGCTTTCGAAAACTCTCCGTGGAATCGTACATTGAAAAATGTACGCTACTTGGTGTCTCATACGCTTTGAGCATATGAAGTCACAAACAGGTCAATCCAAGTGATAGTCACTGGATTGAAGTTAAGAACATACTTAGTATCTTAGAGAACTAAGGATGTTGTCTTAGTCTATGGAGATGGAGAACTTGAAGTGACTGGGATCACTGTGCAAGTTTCCTAAATCGATAAAATGACTATAAGTCACAAACGGTACTATACAGTTTGAATAACGATACAGTGATCTGGAAATCTTCCAAGCAAGGTATTATTACCGTATAAACAACAAATGCGGGTTATTGCTGCAGCTGAAGCCATAATAGAAGCCTTCTGGGTCGATAAACAAATCTAATTAGATTAGATATAATTCTGTTAGCAGCTGAGCTAGGCTCGAGCAAAGGCTAAAGAATTAATGGTCTCATCAACGATCCAGATATATACTTCGATAATCATCTGATTCATTCGGATCATACATCGCGGCGATATGATGATCGAATAAATAGCATCAGACGATAGTCATGCAAATCCACTGACGAAAGCTTTTCTCAGCAGTTTGAGCCAACCGTACATAGTTCGGGTGTAAGACACAGGCCAAGTGGGAGATTGTTGGACAATTATGACCCATAGCGTCACTATTTGTACAGATCATGGTGTTGTTGTACAAATTAACTATGTGACAAAGGAGATTGCACTCTTATCATTTGTGATTAGATCACCTAGATGTATAAATGATGAGAGGTCCATATGATTTGTTCCTGGACAGAGAATGATATGAGACAGTATGAGTCCACGTAGGATAAATCATTAAATATCCCTAGTCAGAGTATAATCGAGATTGGACATCGATAAATACGTAAAAGAATAGTATTACACTTGTGCGCGTTGTGAGGGCACAACGACATCGTTCTCATATATTTGGGTATAGGATACTCATGCAAGTGTAATAGGAGGTTGTGTTTTACCGATGGTACGGGAAACAGCTTCGCTCTGGATAGACCCCCTCGGAATTCCATTTGTAGTATGACTATGTGTCTATGGAAGTCCGAAATCAGGGTAGGTGTATTTGGTCTTAACTTGAGACTTGCACCGCTAATACTTGCGACAATCAATATACTTTGGTTGCGGTCGTCCAGGGCTTTAACAGGTTCTGTGTACGCCAATGCTGGGCATATTGAGAATAATAGTGTGTTGGGTGTGATGTCAAGACGGAAGTGTCACTCCAGTCATATGGAGATGATGGTCACGTAGGATACGGTACTGGTTCTCTTAAGTACTGCAGTCATCGGGATAATATGACTAGGTCATAGTTATCCGATATAGAGACTAGTTAGCAGACATCCGACATGTGCTTCGTACGGGGCAGACATAATTCCAGCCTCAGGCCTAGCACGTGATCATTCGATACTGGACAGAAATACGCAATACCACGTATACTACGCCTCATACATATCCTTTATTCATGTAAGGATATTTCCGGAGAATTGGGTAGGCATGGCGCTTTGCTAGAGGCCAACCTTGTCTTGTAAATCGGTATAAACGTAGTACGAGGTACTTACGTGTTCGGATAGTCCGACGACCGAATTTACTGCCAACATATCCGGGGATCTCATGGGTCGCTTCCCGAAGATTCACCGATGACGTATGACTCGCACTTTAATTAATCAGGGATTAATTTAATGAAAGAGAAAATTAATCTGGGATCAATTGCGGAGACATTTTATCTGGGATAAAATATCAATTAAAGAGAGAGAACGATTAATTTGGAATTAATCGATAAAATAATATATTTGATATATTATACCAAATTGGATTTCGACGAGGAATTAAAATTAGATTTTAATTCGGGCGAACGAATTAATTTAGAATTAATCGTTAGCGACCTGAATAGTGATTTCACTAGGCGTAATCATTTAATTACGACGCAACGAAAAATTCGTTAATTTGGAATTAGCGAACCCGAGCCCGGGATTGTTTGCGAGCGCATTCGTATTTCGAATTTGAGTGCGGCACGCAAGTCAAATCAAGCGTCAAATCGCAAGTCATATCGAGCATCAAATAACATGTCACTTTGAGTGATGTGACAATTGATTGATTGATGTGAGTTGATGTGTGATAATTGAAAGCATTAAATGCTTGATTTATTGAAATAGAAAAATGGTAAATGGTTTAAATAATTTTGGAAATTATAAAACCCTTTTTTACAGATTTTTATTTCCCACACTCTCTCTCGGTTTTTAGGTTTTTGGAGCCAAAACCATCTCTCTCATCTCTTTTTCTTCTCTTCTTCCTCATGCCCAAGGGGCTGCTACCTTTTACTTTTCTGGTTCAAAACCGAGTGCAGTAAGAGAAGAAATTAGTGATCTTGTTGCAAGATCAAAGTTCTAGCACACTCTAGGAGGCATACCAAGGTGATAGGGCAGTGTATGCGTGAGCATGGAAATTTATCACAAAGCTTGGAGCTTCAAAGGACATCCATGGCCGAATCTTGGAGGAGCCAAATGGTGGACTACCGTGAGAGCCACTGCCACTGCCGAGCTTGGAGAGGGCAGTTTGTTTTTGGTCATCACCGCATCTCAACCGATCCTTGTGAGTTTTTCTACACCTCCTATGATTGTATTTACACTTGTTTCATGCTTGATAAATGATCTTGGGAAACTTTGAGTAGACCAACATCTCCTTGTTTGAAAAGGAATGAATCAATTAGTGTCTTACAGGGAAAGTCTAATATTTGATTGGGGGACATGTCTTGGCTAGATTATGAATATGATATATTTAATTTGTTTTGTTTAGGCATGAGATTTGTTTAGTTAGGAATATAATATACTTGATTGATTTTAATTAGGCATGATTTTATTTGATATTTATTTTAATTTTGTATATTATTTTTAGATTTTATTTAATTCCTCATGTGTTAAATATGCATTTTATTAATTTGGATGTGTTTCAAGTGGGCTTGGGCGTGAATGGGCTTGGTGTGGGCGTGTGGCTTGGCTTTGGAGGTGGGCTTGGTGTGTTTGGGCTAGGTGTTTGGCTTACGGGAGTTTTTGGGCTAAAGTGCTTTAAAACGGAGGTCCAACGAGTGAGCCCAAATCTAAACAAGCGAATAAAATTTAACAAAATCCCGATTCCCTTCCGACGTCCGTTTCCCGCGACTTCCTCGACTTAAAAGGTAGTGTCTCCAAATGAGACTCATCATAGGGACTTATATGCAAAAAAATGCATTGCCAACAGTCGCCCCCACTTTGATGGGACTTGTGCAGTGTGTGTCAGTGACAATCCTATCAAAGTTCATGCAATGCATTTTTACTTACCTGGCTCGCCAGTTGCCTCCTGACTTGCCTGCTGCCTCGAACTGAGTTGGTGATGCAGTGGACCTCGATCCTGGGATGTATCCCAATAGCTATAACCGACAACGGGGGCCTCGACCCTGAGATGCATCCTCATACCGCTGACAAAGTGTGGGCCTCGACCTTGGGATGCATCCCCATCCCGAAAATGATGATGCAGTGGACCTCGATCCTGGGACGCACCCCAATAGCTGCAACTGACAACGGGGGCATCGACCCTGGGACGCATCCTAATACCGCTGACAAAATATTGGCCTCGACCCTGGAACGCATCCCGAAAATGATGATGCAGTGGACCTCGATCCTTGGACGCATCCGAATAGCTGCAACCGACAACATGTGCCTCGACCCTGGGACGCATCCCAATACCACACACAAACGCTGGGATGAATCCCGAAAATGATGATGCATTGGACCTCGATCCTGGGATACATCTCAATAGCTACAACCGACAACGGGGGCCTCGACCCTGGGACGCATCCCAATACCGCTGAAAAAATATGGGCCTCGACCTTGGGACGCATCCCTAAAACTGCTGATGATATGTGTTGGTCTCGACCCTGGGACGCATCCCCAAAACTGCTGCTGATATGTTGATGCTTCTGATCGGCTTGTCTTTGCCGTTTTCTCTTTCTTTTTCAAAACCTGTGAATATAAAACAAAACAAACACAAACAGAATGCAAAAATGTGTTACGTGTATGTATGCATGCATGAGTTTCCTTATCCCGTCGGGTTAGGTCTTCTGTCAATCTTCCTTGTGACTGCTCAGTCTTCTCTCCCTTAGGCAAAGTACAGCTTCAATCTGTCTACGTTGATCGGCTCGGTGAACTCATTCTCTTCCAATTCTGACAGTCTCACTGCTCCATTTCCCATTATATTCTGCACTATGTAAGGTCCTTCCCAGTTAGGCCTGAACTTTCCTCTCGGATCTGTCGTCGACGGCCTTGACTGCTTAAGTACCAAATAACCCTTTCTGATCTTGGTAGGACGTACCTTCTTGTTGAACACTCGGGCTAGTCTCTTCTGATATAACTGCATGTGATGTAAAGACCTCATTCTCTTCTCATCCAGCAATGCTAACTGATCAAACCTCTGTGCGGCCCATTCTTGTTCAGGTAACTCTGTTTCTGCTAATACCCTCATTGACTGTATCTCAACTTCCACTGGCAGTACTGCTTCCTTTCCATAAAACAAAGAGTAAGGCGTGGCTCCTGTTGCTTTTCTCACAGACATTTGTACCCCCACAAGGCGTACGGCAATTTATCGGCCCAGTCTCTGTAGTTATCTGTCATCTTGGCTAACATTTTCTTTATTGTCTTGTTGGCTTCCTCGACTGCCCCATTTGCCTGCGGTCTGTAAAGCGATGACTTGTGATGGCCTATCCCGTACTTCTACAGCACTGCCTTTGTTTCCCCTTGGAACTGAACTCCGTGTCTGTGCTGACAGATGCGACATACAACCGACCTATGAAATTCTGAGTTATGAACTTTGCCATCTGCTTTGCTGTAACGTTGCAGAATGATTCAGCTTCCACCCACTTTGAGAGTAGTCTACTGCCACTACTATGAAGCGATGTCCATTCGATGCATTTGGTCAAATCTCTCCAATCATATCAATTCCCCATGCTGAGAGAAGGCCAGGTTCTGACAACCCGTGTAACTCTGTGTGACGCAGATGATTCATATTACCATGTGCTTGATAATCATGACAATGTTTTACCAGCTTCGCACAGTCTGTCTCCATGGTTAACCAATAGAAACCTTGTCTTGCAATCTTGCGAGACAAATTCAACTCATTCATGTGTGGTCCACATACCCCGGCATGTATTTCTTCCATTATCTTCTGAGCCTCTTCTCTTCTCAAACACTTTAGCTGAATGCCATTTTCTTGCCTCTTGTACAGTTCCCCTTTCAAAATCACATACTGAGAAGCCAACTTCTGAATGGCTATTCTGTCTTTTCTACTTGCTTTCTCTGGGAGCTCTCTGTGTTCCAGATACCTCTGAATGTCATGATACAAAGGTTTACCATCGTCGATCTCTACTTCCGAAACTCTTTCTGTCTCATAGATCGGTTTGCTTGCTGTTGTCAGTATCAATGGTCTCATCACTAACTTCTCCTGGATTTTCCCAAGTCGCTGTAAGTGCAGCCAATGCGTCTGCCATCTGATTCTCTTCTCGCGGCAAGTGCTGAAATTTACAATCAGGGATAGCCTGTGCCAACTTTCTGAGGTGAAAAAGGTAAGGTTTCAACCGTTCTTCCTTCAGTTCCCATTCTCCCTGAATCTGTCGAATTACTAACATTGAATCCTCGTAGACCTCTACGCTCTCAGCCTTCAAGGCTATCAGTATCGTCAACCCAAAAGCACAAGCTTCGTACTCAGCCATGTTGTTGGTTACTCCGATGACAACCTCTTGGCCATAGGCATGGTTTCTCCTTCTGGGGTCACTATCACAATCCCAATTTCGGCTCCCTTGTAATTCACTGCTCCGTCAAAGTACATTTTCCATCCCTGAACTGTTATTGCCTGGATCTCTTCATCTGGAAATTCAACCTTATGATGATCCCCTTCAATAGGTTGCAATGCCAGAAACTCTGCTACGCGGCTCGCCCCTTGATCACTTTGGAAGTGAGGTACTCAATGTCAAACTCTGTCAGCAACATTAACCATCTGCCCAATTTTCCCACTAACGAAGGCACTGAATGCAGATATTTCAAAAGATTCTCCTTTGCCACTACCTGGATCTTGTAAGATTGGAAGTAATGCCGCAATTTTCTGGATGCCTATACTACTGCCAAACAGATCTTCTCTACTTCTTGATAGCAGGCTTCATATGGAAGCATTTTCTTACTGAGATAGTAGCATGCATGCTCTACCCCGGTCTCATCTGCATGTACCATCATTGCACCCAGTGCTTCTGATTCTATAGCCAAATACAGTACCAAAGGCTTGCCTGGTCTTGGAGGTTTCAATACAGGAGGTTTTACTAAGTATTCTCTGATCTTGTCGAAGGCTGACTGACACTGCTCATTCCCTTTCACTGGCTGGTCCTTCTCAACAGTTTGAAAATAGGCTCACACACTAATGTCAACTTGGCGCATGAACAGACTGATGTACTGAATTTTTCCCATGAATGCTCTAACCTCTTTCTCTGTCTTCGATGCCGGCATCTCAGTAATTTCCTTGATTTTCTCAGAATCTACTTCTATTCCTCCCATTCCCACTGTATGTCCCATCAATTTTCCTGATGTTACCCCAAACACATATTTCTTGGGATTCAGCCACAAGTTGTATTGGTCAACTCTCTGAAGGAACTTTTCCAGCGCTTCTATATGTCAGATTCTGGTTTCTGATTTCACCATCATGTCATCCACATATACTTCAATCTCTTTGTGCATCAAGTTATGAAATAATGTAGTGGCCATCCGTTGATAAGTAGCTCCTATATTTTTGAGCCCAAACGGCATTACCTTGTAACAATAAGTACCACACTCTGTGACGAATGCAGTTTTGTGCTTGTCTTCCTCAACCACAAGAACCTGATTATACCCTGAAAACCCATCTGCAAATGAATACATGGCAGATAAAGATTTACTATAACTAGTACATCAATATGAGGTAGAGGAAAATCATCTTTCGGACAAGCCTTGTTGAGATCTCTGTAATCCACACACATTCTGACTTTCCCGTCTTTCTTCGGCACTGGCACAATATTTCCTAACCGTTCGGGATACTTTACCACTTCCAGGAACCGCACATCTATCTATTTCTTGACTTCCTCTCTGACCTTCCTGGCCCACTCAGGTCTCATCCGTCGAAGTTTCTGTTTTACTGGCCTCGTATTCGGATAAGTTGGTATTGTATACTGGGCAATACTTCTGTCTACCCCAGGCATGTCCTCGTAGGACCAAGCAAACACTTTGGCATATTTTACCAATATTTCTTCTAATTTCTCCCTCTCCTCAGAGGTAACCTCACTTGCAATCATAATTTCCTTGGGGTTCTCAGGCGTGCCCAAGTTAAATGCATTTGTTCTGGTTGAGCTGATATCAAATATACTCAAGTCATGAAAATTGAAAGGAAGAGACTCAAGCAAGTAAGCAAAATGATTGTCTTTATTACTAGCAAATGCAGAAGTACACTCAAATAAATCAGGAAGATAAATGTCTTCATCATCCACAGACACTTCTTCCTCCGCAACCGGATTTTTCTCAGTTTCTTCATCCTCTTTGAGAGTCAGGCTCTCCAATTTCATCAACTCTTCTTCCCTCTTATCTTCTTCTTTCACAATTTCTTCTGTCAACGGCTTTTCACCCAACATATCCTGGAAGATCACAAATCCAGGCACCACAATCCCATTAACTTCTATTTGTTCGGGCTCACCTTGATACCCTGAAGCCTTCACAAAGCATTCCATCAATTTCAACCCTTTCTTTTTAGCCTTCGGCTTTTCTTCATCAGACTTGTACCCCAAAACCCTTCAAGTGGTCTGACCTTTAAAGTTAGGCAATGTTGAACCTTTGCCCGGCTCGAACTTCATATTTTCCATGATCCTAGCCACCATAAGATCCACCCACTCCTCAAAAGTCACCGACACTTGGAACCTCGTGAAAGGCTGTATCTCCAAAGCAGCTACATCATTGTCCACCTCAACTCGAATGGTGACAATATCTCCCTCATACGGGAACTTAATCATCTGGTGTAGAGTTGTAGTCCCTAGTGGACGAGTTGTAGTTTCGTGAGGGCTTACAGCAACGATACCCACAAACGTTTGATGAAAATAAAAAGATTATAGACAGCCAACAAGAGAATAAAAAAGTTAGTGACTAAACAGGTGAAACTTCTTATCCAAGTCAATAATTGTTTTGTTTCTTTCTAAATTACCGAATAAGTAAATTCTCCGATTATTTTTACCATTCTCAATATACACAGCCAACAAAATATTAATCAACTCATTTTTCCCACAATAGTCACAAGTGTAGTTGAAAAGTGAGTAATATTTTTGTCCTAAAGTTTTATCAGAATTCACACATTTTTAAGTAATGGAATATTTTTTCTGATTTTTCTGGTTTTTTCTTTGATTTTTGATTTTTTTTTTTTATTTATATACAATATCTTCCATCTATGTAGCGAACTTTGGGTCAGTGACTCCCAAACCAGTTGGCTTTAGGGTACTAGGTGTTAAGACACCCCTACGGACTTAATTACTCAGACTTCAGATATAAATATATATTTTGCAACATCTTCGATCCATGTAGCGAGCTTTGAGCCAGTGACTCCCAAACTAGTTGGCTTTAGGGCACTAGGTGTTAAAATACCCCTACAGACTTAATAACTCAGATCTCAGATGTTTTTTTCACCCTTTTTTTACTCCATTGCCATTTATAGATGCTTCCACCAATTAAACTAGAGTACTGAATATTATAAACTTTTCAATTACAGCTCATGTCTGTATGTTACCATGCATGTTGAAAATATCTGCCAACTGAGCATATGAAGATTCATTTTAGTCAGTTTTATGGAGAATTCACAAATTAAATAATTCAAAATGAAATAAACAAAAATTAACTTGTTTTGAAAATGGGTTTTGAGATACGTATCAAGAGTGGAAACTCCTTACACAACTATCTCTCACCAATTTCACCAGATTAATCAAGTTAAAAACAAAAACACAAAATATATATTTTTTAATTTTTGTAAATATTTTCAATTTTTTTTTGTATTTTTAGAAAACAATTTCAACTAAAAATCTAATAAAAATAACACAAAATAAACAAGATACTAATCAACTATTCCCTCCCCCAAATCTAAATGAGACATTGTCCCCAATGTCTTAAACAGTAGAAGAAGAGTTTAGAAGATCATACCTGGTTAACTGAAATTCTACGAAAAAAAATTACCGATTAAGATCTATGTCCAATTTACGCTTCTTACCACGATCGATATCTAACCAGTTCAACTTGGAAAGAATGAGGTCGATTTTTGGTTCAAATGTTAATATTTGGTCAATTAATTCCTCGGCCTTTGTTGCAGTCAGGAAAATATCTCTTACTGATTTTGTGACGAACTCATATCTTTTGGCTTCCCCAAGAAATACAAACAGAAAATCGAAAAAATGATCAATGTTGAGTACTCCAATGGTCTTCCGATGAATGTTCAAGTGTGCCCATTATGCTATTGTGAATATTTCTTCCAACGTTCCGAGCCCACCTGGTAAAGCAATAACACATCAGCAGTATTGACCATTTGAATGAGTTGTTCAGACATCCCCGAGATAATGCGTTCATCTCCAATTATTTTTCTGATTATGTGTTCGTCCGCCAAAGTTTTTGGAATGATTCCCAAAACGTGACCGCCACCCTCCTGAACGGCTTTTGAAATGCTTCCCATCAATCCAAGATTGCCACCGCCATATACTAGGTGCATATTTTGTTCTGCTATGACTTTCCCCAATTCCTTTGCAGCCTCAACGAACTCTGGTTTATTACCAGAGTTGGATCCACAGAAAACACAAATTCGCTTGACTCGCTGCTGTGAAGTTGCTTCCATTTTCTCTCACTTATTTGGATGTATATCTGGATGTGTCAAAGAGTGAAATGTAGACCTGAATTTATAGAACCTGAAAATGGGTGAGTAATAGTAGCACTAGTACCTGCCAAATGAAAATTATTAGATGAATGTTAAAATAAATCGTGAAAAGTCAAAAAGTTTAGATCTTGTCGGCGAAAATAAAGGAAATAAAAACAGAAAAGCAAATCAAAGAAATTATTAAGACAACAGAATTGTGTACGCAATACGCCACAAGCTTAGTATAAATTAATAAGGATGCGTCTCAAGAATTCATTCTTTACTCAGTCATCACAAATGAATTAGCTCTCTCTTCTTTGTGATTGCCAAACATCATTCCTTCTGTCTTAAAATGCTCCGTTTGTGCTTTTCCCTACAAAAATATCACACAATATTAAAAACTCTACAACATGTATACATAAAATATGGAAACAGAATTTACAACAAATTGCATGGGTTACCTCCCTGCTAGCGCTGAATTTTTCATCTTCAGCCAGACGTGACTGAAATCCATACGTTAAGGAGGTTTCAACGTTATTTTCGATGTTCGATCAAAGACAATCTTGTGTGCGTTGTTTTTGAAGGGTCTCTTCCAACGGTAAAGTGGCAAAAAGAGTTTTGTCTCATTCAGTGCTTGTGCCATCTTTTTTATCTTTGTTGTTCCAATGGTTCTTGAAAAGAAAGAAAGAAAATCAGGAGGTCTTGTATGGTGCTTGACTTGGAATGGGAGTTCCATTCTGTCAAGCTTTTGGGCGATATATTTAATTTGTACTCCCCAAAACAGTGATGTTTCTCTTGAATGTCTGAGATATTTAACTTGGTCAGACTTTTGCTCCTCCATTTGCTCTGCTTCTTGCTCCATATTTTCTTCACAAATGTATTTTAAAATTTCCTCATTCAGCTCTTCATCTGTCATCTGTGAAATGCATGCTCCATAAGTGTCAACCTGAGGATGTAAAAGGATGTCTGATTTTAGGTCTTCATCCTCTGATATGACCGAAATGATTGGTTCAGGTATATCTTCTTCAAATATTTTTGCAATGGAAGCTCCAAGATCTTCATTTTGAGAATACATAGTTTCGTCCTCAATTTTTGTTGGCACAAACAGCTCTGCTTCTTCATCCTCGTCAGAGTCCAAATAATAAAAATCAAATAGAGACTTTGTTGGTTCGGGCTCCTGAACTGATACATTTGGTTCTTGATATTGCTCAGCCTCCTCATCTGCTAAAGTGTCATCATGAAATGCTTGGTACTCAAAGGCTTCATCAGTGTCATCTGAAGATGCTCATTGAGGTATGTAGCTCTGGTTTTTTGTTAATTGTCTGATTTGATCTGTCATTCTCTGTATAGATTATGCTTGACTCTGAAATTGTGGATCAATTTAAGCTTCCCGTTCTTTGAACCAATCTTTGAGTATATGAATCATCTGATCTTCTTCTGATGGTTCTTGTTCTTGATGAAGATCATAGGTGGATGGTGGATAAGATGGAAAATGTGGTTTTGTGAAATATGTTGGTTCTTCGTACCTTGAATGATTCTGATAATTTTGCCACCCTGAAAGGTATATGCATTGATCGCTCGGGTGGTTACCATTGCATATTTCACATCTCCCCATTGCATTCTGATGAGCAAATGTAGTATTGCTTGGTTCTGGAATCCAGTGACAGTTGTTGGGCTGGACTACAGGCCTCAGAAAACCGGACTGTTGCTCCCTGATTTGAGGTGTATCTTCTTCTAGTAAAGCTCGTAATCTTTCTATCTCCCAAAAAAGATCCATGTCAACTACCTGAAAAACAAAAGAAAATAATAATTACATATAAAAAATAAAGAAAATTAGATACAAGTAAAATATATAGCTTCAAAATTAATAACTCAAGAAAATAAGTCCCCGGCAACGACGCCAAAAACTTGACCGGTGCGTAATCACACTCGTATAATGCAAGCACACGTATCATTCAAGTAGTATAAAAATATCAATCCCACGAGGACTTAATTCCTACTGTTGTTATTAATTATTGATACTATTTATTTACAGGTATCCAATTATAAGGGAGAAGAGAATGATTGCTTTTGGTTGGTTGGATATGGATTTTCTTAAATAAAATAAACAAAAGAAAATACTAAGAAAAATAAATAAAAGACACAAAGATCTAGGATTGTGATTCCACACAATATTATCCTAAAGATGAATTGATTCTCTTATATATGTGTAATAAGTCAGTTTGCTAATCTGGAACACGAAGATATGCAAAAGCCTATGTCGATGGTTAGATGCAAATACTCAAATAACCCAATTAATCACACGTCTATATTAACCAAATTACCTGAATTCATTAAGTTAAAGTTCCAAAAGTGGCTACCACCGCCCGACAGGTATATGTCTATCCTATAAGGAAATCTATTAAAGGGTTATCTATCCTCAAGGAAGATCGTGGGCTATTGAATCTAAGGCTGAAACCTAAAATCCCTTCGTCAAGTTCATTTTAAGTTTACCAAATCAATCTTATTAATGACCAATTAACAAGAAGCATTAAGCTTAAGACTCAATAAACAAACTAAAGAATTACCCATAAAATGAAAATCAATTCTTAAGTGTGTGGATATTGTGTTTCATCACTTCCCTAGAATAAAAATAAAATACTGGGGTTTGGGGATCCACCTTTACTATTTCTAATTTAGAAATCTCTCTTACTATATTATAGAATTTATCAGTGATATTACCAACCAGCCATATAGGCGGTATCCTCATTAAGTCAGATTTTAATGAAGTCCCACCGACCATAAAAGCGGTATCATTATCTGTCCATAAACCAGCCATATAGGCGGTAATCATCTGTCATATAAAGACCGGCCATATAGGCGGTGTCACATTATGTCAAATAAATAAAACCAGCCATTAAGGCGGTATAACCTTTTATGTTAAATTATAATTTCCATATTATAAATAAATGAGATTAATTTAAACTAAAATAATAAAAGCTTCACCCTTCCCCCATCGGAAATCTAACTACAAATAATAAAAGAAAAGAAAAGAAACTACTTTTCCGAAAAATAAAAATGCATAAATTAAATACTGAAAATAAATACAAATAAGATGCAATCCTTAAATTCCTTACAAAAACCTAAGGAAAGCATGAGAATTACAAATGAAATGGCTTGGTATTTATAGGAAAATCTAAATACTTCCACCAATTTCTCCACCAAACACTCCACCAAACATGTCACCAAACACTCCACCAAACATTCCACCAAACATGGCACCAAACAAGGAACCAAACATGGCACAATTTCGGATTGTTCATCAATTTCGGTCATGAAATCTACGGAATTCGAAATTATTTTATTCTTCAAAATTGTAGATCTTTGAGTCTTATTTAATCTGCAATTTTAATCACATCAATCTGATATCGGAGTAAACAGTTATGCGCAAAATACGACAGTTGTGCAAAACTGAAATTTCCGAAACTTTACTTCGTGACGCGAATAATTTCTGTTTTCGCCATTTTTTGCTCTGATTTTCATTGTTTTAGCCCCGAGTTGATTCCATTAAGTCCCGATACTTTATTTATCCACAAAACATATAAAAACACATCAAAACGTTCATCAAACCTGAGAAACTAAACAAAATATTTGGTAAAAAGAGCGGTAAATATTGATATATTTTCCGCTCATCACCGGTGCAATCACATGCGTATAACGCAAGCGCACGTATGTTCAAGTAGTATAAAAGTATCGATCCCACGAGGACTTAAAACCTTTTGTTATCAATTTATGAAGTTAAATATTTACAAGTATCTAATGGATTGATTGTTTGATTGGGTGGTGACTTAAAAATTAAAACAAGTAAATAAAATGACACGAAAGTAGGTTGAGGAAAATTCAAATTTATAAAACTATCCAGGGTTGTGAATCTTTCCAATATCTTTTTAAAAGATGAAGTGGTTATTTTACGTTTGTGTAATATATCGGTTTATTAACCTGGAACACAAAATTATGCAAAAGCCTCTTCCGATGGTCAGATACAAATACCCAGTGTAACTTAATTAATTATATTCATATGTCAACCAAGTTATCTGAATTCATTAAGATTAAGTTCCAATTATGGCTACCCCCCACGCCCGACAGTATATTCATATCCTGTAAGAAATCTATTAAAAGGTTATTTATCCTCAAGGAAGATCGTGGGCTATTGAGTCTAAGGTTTAAACCTAAAATCCATTTTCCAAGTTCATTTCAAGTTTACCGAATCAATCTTATTAATGGCCAGTTAAGAAGAAGCATTAAGACTAAGGCTCAATAAATAAACCTTTATATTACCGAAACCATAAAATAACCCCTATTAACCGGTTATATTGGAATTCATCACAACCCTAGATACCTGACTTAGTTACGACACATATTTACGGGTAGTAAAAGCTTAAATAAAATAAAAGACATAAAGTAAATTGCTGGAAATTAAATACTGAAAAAAGTAAATGCTGAAAATTAAATACTGAAAATTAAATGCTAAAAAGTAAATGCTGAAAATAAATTGCTGAAAAGTAAATGCTGCAAGTAAATTAATGAAAAGTAAATAAAGTAAAGTACAATAAAGAAAATACTGAGGTAAAAGGATCCACTTTTATTACTTCTATTTTAGATATCTCCCTTAATATAATATATTAACTTTGCATGATAATTACCAATCAGCCATATAGGCGGTATCTATTAGTGTCCTACACATGCCACAAGATCACTAAGATGATTTGTTGTGTGAAAAATCAAAGTCAAGTTACGGAAAAACTTACTTTGATCGGATGAGATTCAAAAATTTTCTTTGTATTTGTTGAAGCTCCAAGCTTTGTAGAGTGTTTCCAACATTTGGGTGAGTTTCCCTATCACCTTAATCAACTCCTTCAGGTGCTAGCTTGTTGAAATTTTGCAACAAAATTTCATGGGATGGAGAAGGCATGCTCGGCTTTTTGGAGAAAAGGAGAGGAAGTTGTTTTGTTTATTTTTTGTTTCTAAAACAAAAGTGTTACACACGTTGACTTGTGAAAGAATGTGTAAATGCTTTAACAAAAGCTAAACAAAAAATAAAGTGTGTTGTAGAAGCTACCATAAAAGCTCTCAACCACTTCCATCAACTTGAATGACTAGTGATGTAAGTTGGTGGGTCCCACACTTAAATTCAAAATTCAAGTTAGGTGAGACTACACACTTCGGGCTCGGGTTCATTTAATCCGACTAAATGAATTTTCCGTCGTGACTTAATTAAATCCAATTTAATTAAATAATAATGCCTCACAAAATTATTACGTAAGTCGCTTACGAATTAATTCTAAATTAATTTATTCGCAAGAATTAAAATCCAATTTTAATTCCGCATTGAAATCTAATTTCAATTAATATATCTAAAATATTATTTTAGCTCAATTATATAAATTAAATAGTAAAAATCCAATTTCACTATTAAATTCATTTTGTCGATTAATTTCAAATTAATCGCGTTCTCTCTTTTCGACGAATTTAATCCCAAATAAATTTTCGACGCAATTAATCCCAGATTAATTCTATCTCTGATAATTAATCCCAGATTAATTCTTGCCTTAATTAATCCCAGATTAATTTTCTCTCTCATAATTAATCCTAGATTAATTCTGTTCAAGTCAAATATCATCGGTGAATCTTTGGGAAGCGACCCAAAAGATCCCTGGATTTGTTGGCAGTAAATCCGGTTGTCGGACTATCCGAACATGTGCGTACCCGGTAGCACGTTCTTACCGATTTACAAGACATGGTTGGCTCTTAGCAAAGCATCGTGCCTACCCATTTCTCCAGAAATATTCAACGAGGAATATATAATTTTTATCAGGCGTAGTATACAGTGTATTGCGTATTACGATCCAGTATCGGATGTCACATGTTAGGCCTAAGGCTGGAATTGTGTGTGCCCCGTACAAAGCATATATCGGATCACTAGCAACTAGTCTCTTTGATCGGAAAGTCATGACCCAGTCATACTTTCCCGATGGCTGCTGCACTTTAGAGTACCAGTTCTGTATCATGCATGATCATCATCTCCATATGACTGAAGTGATACTTCCATCTTGACATAACACCCAATACACTATGATTCTCAGTATACCCAGAAGAGGCGTACAGAAATCTGTTAAAGCCCCGGACGAACAAAACCAAAGCGTACGGATTTTCGCAAGTATTAGAGATGCAAGTCTCAGGTTAAGACCAAATACACCTACCCTGATTCGGATTCTCATAGACAATAGTCATACTACCAATGGGATTCCGATGGGTCTATCCATAGCGAAGCTGTTCCCGATCCAACGGCTAACAGAACCTCCTATCACACTTGCATAAGTATCATATACTTAAATATATGAGAACTATACCGTTAAGCTTCCATAACGCGCACAGGTGTAATACTAGCCTATTCCGCATTATCGATGTCCAGTCTTGATAATACTACGACTAGGGATATTTAATGATTAAACCTTTCGTGGATTAATAATGTCTCATATCTTATTAATCTGGTACTAATCATATGGACTTTATCATTTATATATCAAAGTAATCCAATTAAAATGATAAAAGAGTAATTTCCTTTGTCACATAGTTAATTTGTACAAAGAACACCATGTCTCATATCTTATTTCTCAGCAATTTCCTTTGTCACTGTCTTATATCTTATTAATCCGGTACTAATCATATGGACTTTATCATTTATATTTCCAAGTAATCCAATTACAAATGATAAAAGAGCAATTTGCTTTGTCACATAGTTAATTTGTACAAAGAACACCATGTCTTTTACAAATAGTGATGCTATGGGTCATAATTGTCCAACAATCTCCCACTTGGCCTATAGCCAATCACTCAAGTGTCCAACATTTGAACTATGTACGGGTCGCTCTTGCTTATGTTGAGAAATCGCTTTCGCCAGCGGATATGCAAGGTTGTCATCTGTTGGGATCTTGACATTGCCACGATGTATGATCTTATGAATCAGATGAAATCGTTGAAGTACATACTTGAATCATTGATGAGACCGTGGTTTTTTAGCCTGTGCTGTAGCCCAGCTAGGCTTCTTTTGCTGCCTCAGCCGCGGTAATATAATCCGCTTTTGTTGAATCAGCAACAATAACTTGCCAGGAAGATTTCAAGCTCACTGTTCCGTTGTTCAAATAAAAATATATACCTTCATTACGACTTATAGTCGTCTTTATCGGTTTGGAAACTTGCATCGGTGATCCCAGTCACCTCAAGTTCTCAATCTCAATAAATTAAGAAAGCATCCTTAGTTCCTCTAAGATACTTAAGGATGTTCTTAACATCAATCAGTGACCATCACCTGGATCGGCCTGATTATGACTCCACATGCTCAAAGCATATGAGACCCCAGGTCACGTACATGTCTTTCAATGTACGAGTTCTCGGAGAGTGCCAACAAATTTTAGATATATCCCAGTAGATCCTTATTCCTAGAGTAAAGGTTGCCTCTCCCAAGTTTTTCATGGAGAATTTTAATGAAAGCCAAGATTTCACCAATTTTAACATGGGAATGTTATTTCCAAGAAATAATACATCATCAATGTATAGGACAATCAATGTCAGTACGCTCCCACTAACCTTCTTATATACATAAGAATCATCATCGTTTTGAATGAAACCATATACCATTATGATCTCATCAAAATGTTGGTTCCAAGATCGCAATGCTTGCTTCAATCCATAAATGGATTGATTTAACTTGAAAACCTTGTTCGCATGTTTTGGCGCGACAAAATCGTCAAGGTGTTATATAAAACATCCTCCAAAAGGTTTCCGTTAAGGAAAGCGGTTTTGACATCCAGCTGCCATATTTTATAATCGAAATATGCAGCAATAGCAAGCATTATCCGAATGGATTTAATCATGGCAACGGGTAAAAGGTTTCGTCATAATCAACACCATGTTGATGGCGATACCCTTTCGCTACAAGCCTAGCTTTGTACATTTGTTTGTTGCCATCCATGTCTGTTTTCACCATGAAGACCCATTTGCTACCAATAGGCATAATGCTTTCTGGAACATCAACTAGTGTCCAAACTTAGTTGTATACATGGAATCCATTTCGGACTTCATGGCACTTTGCCATAAATGGAGTCGATACCTTGTATCACTTCCTCAAACGTAGCCGGTTCGTATTCCTTAATAAGATTAATATCTTCATGAGGTGAGATCAGAAACCAATATCTCTAAGGTTGTTTTCTGACTCTCTTTGACCTACGCGGTTCTTGTGTATTAGTAGGTTCTGGAACAGTCTCATACTTGATGAACTGTTCGTGTTCCGTGAGGGGATCGGTGTCAGGAATAGTATCACTCCGATTTTTATCGAGTTCTACTTTCCTCCCACTTACCACTGCATATAGGAATTCCTTTTCAAGGAAAACCGCATGGAGAGCAACAAATATCTTTGTTCTATTGTGAGTTATGGAATTGGTTTCTCTAGGATAACCAATTACAAATAGGCACTTATCCGATTTGGGTGCTAGTTTGGTACCATCCAAACGTTTAATTATATGCCCAGCATCCCCAAATCTTCAGCAATGAGAAACCCGATTTCTTTCCTGTCCATATTTCATATGGAGTCTGTCCAACAGACTTTGTCGGAACCTTATTCAAAATAAGTATTGCACTGTTCAATGCGTATCCCGTGAAGGATATTGATAGCTCAGTGCGACTCATCATTAACCTTACCATGTCCAACAAAATTCGGTTTCTCCGTTCGGACACATCACTCAATTGAGGTGTTCCGGGAGAAGTCCACTGTGAAAGAATATCATACTCTTTCGCTAATCGAGAAACTTATTACTCAAGTATTTTCCACTACGGTCCAACTGTAATGTCTTAATACTTTTGCCCGTCTGTTTTTCTACTTCCTGTCGAAACTCTTTGAATTTATCAAAAGTTTCCAATTTGCGTTTCATAAGAAACACATAACCATAACGAGATGCAACATTCTTAAAGGTTACGAAGTAATCATAACCATTTCCAGCCTGGCTAGACATGGGCCCATATACGTCACCATGAACGAGGGCTAACAGCTCGGTGGCACGTACACCTTACCGCTAAAAGGTGTTTTAGTCACTTTGCCTAATAAACAAGATTCGCAGACTTTATTTGAATTAGGATCAAATCCGTCCAAGTATCCACTCTTCGAAAGTGTGGACATACGAGTCTTGTTAATGTGTCCCAGACAACAATGCCACAAATAAGTCTCATATGATTTATTCAGTTTGAACCTTTTGTTTATCATATTATATGTTTGAGATTAATTTATATTCAAAATATAAATACTGTTATTCACATCTAATGTGTATATCTCAATATCATCTTTATAAACAAAACACCCAGTGTTCTGGAACATAAATGTATACCCGCAACGGGTTAAACTAGATATAGAGATAATGTTTCTAGTCAAACTAGGTACATCATAACACTTTCCTAATTTAAGTACATGCCCAAAGGGTAATTCCAAAACTTAGGTTCCCACAGCCAAAACAGCGACTCTCGTCCCGTTTCTGACTCGCAGGTAGATCTCATCTGAAGCCAGTCTCATGCTAATCATTAAATCTCGCACATCAGTACATATATATGTACCACATCCAGTATCAAAAATCTAATTTTTAAAACCACTAATGGACATGTTTATAACAAACATACCTGAAGTCGAAGCCTTGCCCGTCTTCTCATCCTTCATGTCTGCCTTGTCCATACGGCAGTCACACTTCCAGTGACCTCGTTTGCCACAGTTTAGGCAGACGTGTTGGGATATTTCATTTGTCTTCCTAGAAGAATGTGACGATTTTGCCTTTGCCCTTTTCTTCACACCCCCAGAAGCCTTCGGCCAAGGCTTGGCCTTCTGGGATGTCGAAGTAATATGCGCTTTGCGCTTCTTGCCCTTTTGGAAGCTCTGGCTCTGCCTCCTTGAGCATAGCCATTAACTCTCCAAGAGTTTTCTCTTCATTCATGATGAACCCGCCCCAGCATTCGGGCAGAGATTATAAGATCAAATCTATGTAAGTCTCGGCCTCGTAGGTAATGCCCAACAAACCTAGCTGTTCGATGTCAGCAATCATCTGCGACACCTAGAGCTCGACAGATGTACCCTCTGACATACGCGAGTGAAAGAGATTCCTTTTGCAATTCATACTTCTAAGATATAAGGTTAGATCTATGAAGATCCTTTAATTTCAACATCATGGTATAATGATCTAATCCTTAGTTCGAACGACGAAATTAAGGAGTTATTGCAGCAAGCATAACAGATTGAGCACTAAAGTTATCATCACGATGAGTCTTCTAAAGCTCATGCTCTACTATTTGCTCAACTTCGGGCTCAGGGCCCGAGAGATTTCTGTATCCAATAGAGTAACTTCTCAACTCCCAGGACTATCCTAAGATTCATTTCCCAATCTGGAAAATTTATGCCGTTAAAGATATTTTCACCCAGGATTATGTCATTTACGTTAATCTTTCCAGCCACCTCGATTGCAATAGTCCAACTATTCAATCAATGATTTTGGGTACACTCCAAATGCAATGGGCTAGGATCCCGTTAAATAACACACAACCTTGACTATTTTTGGCAAGTATTTAAACGAAATTTCAAATTTAATACTAGCCTCCCATTATTTTTCAACGAGCCTCTAACCCTATTTGGAGTACTCGGGAAACCCAGTTTCCTAGTGGGCTAGGATCCCGTATATAACACACAACCTTGACTTTGGCCAACAAGCTGTATGAAACTTAATTAGGTAGATTTATAAGATCCATTGGATCCCATCCAATTCCTAGATCCGGTAGGTGGACCTCCAAGTCCGAAACACATATCCAATATATGCAAATATATCCAATATATTTCCTAACCTTTTCTCTGAATCAACTAAGCCTTGGCTTTGGCTCAACAAACTTAATGATTCCAGTTAAGCGGGACCCATTGACAGTGGGATAGCTTCATAATCCACGTCGATGAACTAAAAGTGACCTTGACTTTGGCCAACAAGTCACAACCGCCCAAGACATGCGATATAGAACAAAGCTTTCGTGGTTCAAACACATCCGTGATGGACAATGATCTTGACTTTGGCCAACAAACCAATGCCAATCTTGGATCTTGAGAGAGAACCACTCAATGGAAGGAAAAACCCTTAATATTTTATGAGGGTTTTTCACGTAATTGGCAACCAATTTATTATCTTTGATTAGGTCTCATAATACACCTTTAAGCATGCATTCTAAAAGCATAATAAGGCGCGAAATAAATTAATAATGATATGCGAATGGATATAAAATAAATTTATTCCTAGAACAAATCTTTTTATTTCTTCTCTCATACTAGCACTATTCTTTTTTCTACCCAATTACATAATACATTAAAGAAACCTCATTTACATTGAGATGAATTGGTGAGAAGAGACATACAATGAGAAAAAAGATAATAGGCTGGACACGCAGGTCCAATTTAAATAAATTCTAAATTTACTACAACAATTTCCAAAATTGCCCCCACCCTTCTAATATCCATCTGATATACATTATTCATACAATACATCCAAGTATTCACACAAAGTATGTTATTCAATCAATCTAATCCAATTAATTAATCTTTGAATTAATGACCATCCAATGTTCAAACAATGATTTGGTTTGCGCGAGTCCAACTCGTTTAAGAATAAATACTCAAAGTACGTATTCTTGAATTATATCGAACTATAATTTAAAATCCAATTTAAATTTTATCCAATAATAATTCTTATTTAATTCTAAATTAAATAATTACACTTTTAATAGTGCCTTTTAGACTTGGATTCCAAATCCAATCTTAATGGGTCCCAAAGGCCCAATTAGCATCCAATACTATTCAATTAAAGTCCAATGAGATTTCAATTAATTCTTTAGGCATGGGCTTTGGCCATTATGGATCAAACCCAAGATGCCAAGGCCCAAATAGGAATCACCATATGCCAAAAATCAATTTTGGCCTATTAGGCCCAATTAATTTTTAAAGGCACAATCTCATATTTTGGACTTTATGGAAATGGTTTTAGGCCCAATTGGATCAAACCCAATTGTCCAAAACCAAAATTGGCCCAACCAAGCCCAATTACAACAATTAAATTTATACATTTTTCCAAATCATATTAATTCAATTCAAGTGTAATTAACATAATTAATCAACTAATCTAATGTTTCCAAAACACTAATTAATCCAATTAATCATGCTCTTTAATTCCAATTCATGTCCAACACAAATTGAAGCCAAATAATTCATTATACATGCTTATAGCTCACGGTTTTGACAAGAATTCATCATGTGATTTGATTTCAATCCAATTAAATCAACATATAACATTCATTTCATGCCAATTAACATATCTAATTGTCAAATTTCAAAAATTCACCATGAGCACTCCTAAGGTTCAATTCGGCCAAGGTGGGAAATTGGGGATTTTTTATCTAATCAATTTTTCTCAATTCCTTAGATGTACAAATCCAATTCAACATCATCCAACCATAACCAAACAACCAATTTAGGAAAATCATGCTCCAAACACAAAAATCCCCAAATTAAAGTCATGAACCCTAGATTTTCAAATCAAACTTAGGATGGCTCTGATACCATTGTTAGTGTCCTACACATGCCACAAGATTACTAAGATGATTTGTTGTGTGAAAAATCAAAGACAAGTTGCGGAAAAACTTACTTTGATCGGATGAGATTCAAAACTTTTCTTTGTATTTGTTGAAGTTCCAAGCTTTGTAGAGTGTTTTCAACACTTGGGTGAGTTTCCCTATCACCTTAATCAACTCCTTCAAGTGCTAGCTTGTTGAAATTTTGCAACAAAATTTCATGGGAGGGAGAAGGCATGCTCGGTTTTTTGGAGAAAAATAGAGGAAGTTGTTTTGTTTATTTTTTGTTTCTAAAACAAAAGTGTTACACACGTTGACTTGTCAAAGAATGTGTAAATGCTTTAACAAAAGCTAAACAAAAAATAAATTGTGTTCTAGAAGCTACCATAAAAGCTCTCAACCACTTCTATCAACTTGAATGACTAGTGATGTAAGTTGGTGGGTCCCACAATTAAATTCAAAATTCAAGTTAGGTGAGACTACACACTTCGGGCTCAGGTTCATTTAATCCGACTAAACGAATTTTCCGTCGCGACTTAATTATATCCAATTTAATTAAATAATAATGCCTCACAAAATTATTACGAAATCGCTTTCTAATTAATTCTAAATTAATTCATTCGCACGAATTAAAATCTAATTTTAATTCTGCATTGAAATCTAATTTCAATTAATATATCTAATATATTATTTTAGCCAAATTAAAAAAATTAAATAGTAAAAATCCAATTTCACTATTAAATTCATTTTGCCGATTAATTCCAATTAATCGCGTTCTCTCTTTTCGACGAATTTAATCCCAGATAAATTCTCGACGCAATTAATCCCAGATTAATTCTTTTCTGATAATTAATCCCGAATTAATTCTTACCGTGATTAATCCCAGATTAATTTTCTCTCTCATAATTAATCCTAGATTAATTTTGTTCGAGTCAAATGTCATCGGTGAATCTTTGGGAAGCGGCCCAAACGATCCGGTAAATCCGGTTGTCGGACTATCCGAACACGTGCGTACACGGTAGCACGTTCTTACCGATTTACAAGACATGGTTGGCTTCTAGCAAAGCACCGTGTCCTGCCCAATTCTCCAGAAATATTCAACGAGGAATATATAATCTTTATCAGGCGTAGTATACATTGTATTGCGTATTACGATCCAGTATTGGATGTCACATGCTAGGCCTAGGGCTGGAATTGTGTGTGCCCCGTACGAAACATATATCAGATCACTAGCAACTAGTCTCTTTGATTGGAAAGTCAGGACCCAGTAATACTTTCCCGATGGCTACGACACTTTAGAGTACCAGTTCTGTATCATGCGTGATCATCATCTCCATATGACTGAAGTGATACTTCTATCTTGACATCACACCCAATATACTACGATTCTCAGTATATACCCATAAGAGGCGTACACAAAACCTGCTAAAGCCCCGGACGACCAAAACCAAAGCGTACTGATTGTCGCAAGTATTAGCGATGCAAGTCTCAGTTTAAGACCAAATACACCTACCCTGATTCGGATTCCCATAGACACATAATTATACTACCAATGGGATTCCAAGGGGTCTATCCAAAGCAAAGTTTTTCCCGATCCAACAGCTAACAGAACATCCTATCGCACTTGCATAAGTATCATATACTTAAATATATGATAACTATGCCGTTAAGCTTCCATAACGCGCACAAGTGTAATACTAGCCTATTCCGCATTATCGATGTCCAGTCTTGATAATACTACGACTAGGGATATTTAATGATTATACTTTTCGTGGATTAATACTGTCTTATATCTTATTAATCTGGTACTAATCATATAGACCTTTATAATTTATATATCCAAGTAATCCAATTAAAAATGATAAAATAGTAATTTACTTTGTCACATAGTTAATTTGTTCAAAGAACACCATGTCTTTTACAAATAGTGATGCTATGGGCCATAATTGTCCAACAGTATCTAGATTAAGTCAAATTAATAATTAATTACCAACCGACCAATCAGGTGGTATCCAGTTTAGTCAGGTTAAAACCAATTTCAATATTTACCAACCGACCATAAGGCGGTATCCTCATTAAGTCACGTTTTAACTAGTTTATATATTATATTTAAGGGAGATTAATCTAAATATTAGTAATAAAAGTTTTACCTTTTACCCCAGCAAGGGGGAGTTATTTCCTCATTACTGAAAAGTAAATTGCTGAAAAGTAAAGAAAGGAAAGTATTATGCGTAAAAGTAAATTGCAGAATGTAACGACTGAAAAGTAAAGAAAAGAAAGTGCGAAAGCTGAAATTAAATACTAAAAGCTGTAAATAAACAAGCAAGATACAATCTTCTTAGTATTATTAAGGAATTACATAGAAGAAAGTATGAATTCAAATCTGAAATTCGGCCTTCTATTTATAGTCTTTTTTTTACTACGCGTTACGACGCGACAGCCTTGCGCGTCGCGACGCGCTGACGTGGCGCACACTGATTGGTTGCTTTGATCTCTTATCCGCTGACGTGGTGATGATGAATCTGTTGGCCCAATAGAATGTTGACATGTGGCAGATTTGGATGATTTACTCAATAATTGTGCTGATGTGGAGATGACGTGGCGATGTGGATTGTCGGCAGCATGTGATGATGACACGTGGCACAAGATGATTGGCTGATGATGACATGGCTGACACGTGGCAAGCTGACTCGGCGTGTGACTGATGTGGACGCCACATGCCTGACACATGGATGACACATAAATGATACATGGCGATGGCGATTTTCGGCAGCATGTGATGGTGACACGTGACACGGCGCACGTTAGCAAGATTGTTGTGATAATGACACGTGTCAGGTGCATGTTAGCATTCAGCGTATTTTAGCGGCATATTTTAGCAAACTTCTCAAATTTTGACACGTGTAATTTGGCGCAAGTTAGCAAGCTTCGGCGCACGTTAGCGGTCGCGATGCACCTTTCATGTCGCGACGCACGAAATGACCATTTTGCCCTTTTTTGTCCTTTTTCACTGTTTTGGCCCCGAATTACCTCCAGAGAGTCCTGAAACTTTATTTATCTACAAAATAACACAAAACACATCAAAATATTCACAAAACTCAAGAATCTATACAAAATATTAGGTCAAATTAGTGGGAAATAGTGTTACATTTACCACTCATCACACCCCCAAACCTAACATTTTGCTAGTCCTTGAGCAAAACAACAAAATAAAATAACATAAATATCTTTAAAATAAAATTAAGCTAAGCCACTTTCGTAGGAATCACGATTGCATTTAGCGTATGCAACACGCCTTTAAACCTCTAGGTGTCCATAGTGGACGAGTTGTAGTCTTGTGAGGGCTTACAACAACGATACCCATAAATATTTTACAAAAGTAAAAAGATAGAAAAACTAATGCACACAAAAACAAAAATACAAGAGAAAAGAGAATAAAGAAGTTAGTGACTAACCATGTGAAATTTCTTATCCAAGTTAAGAGTTTTTTTTTTATTTCTTTCTAAATTACCGAATAAGTAAATTCTCTGATTATTTTTATCATTCCCCATATACACAGCCAACAAAATATTAATCAACTCATTTTTGCCCACAATAGTCACAAGTGTAGTTGAGAAGAGAGTAATATTTTTGTCCTAAAGTTACATAAGAATTCACACCATTTTTAAGCAATTGAATATTTTTCTGATTTTTTTTTATTTTTTTTATTTATATACAATACCATCCATCCATGTAACGAGGTTTAGGCCAGTTGTTGGAAAATTATGACCCATAGCGTCACTATTTGTACAGATCATGGTGTTGTTGTACAAATTAACTATGTGACAAAGGAGATTGCTCTCTTATCATTTGTGATTAGATAACCTAGATATATAAATGATAGGAGGTCCTTATAATTTGTTCCTGGATTGAGAATGATATGAGACAGTATCGGTCCACGAAGGATAAATCATTAAATATCCATAGTAAGAGTATTATCGAGATTGGACATCGATAAATACGTAAAAGACTAGTATTGCACTTGTGCGCGTTGTGAGGGCACAACAGCATAGTTCTCATATATTTGGGTATTGGATACTCATGCAAGTGTAATAGGAGGTTGTGTTTTACCGATGGTACGGGAAATAGCTTCGCTCTGGATAGACCCCCTCGAAATTCCATTGGTAGTATGACTATGTGTCTATGGAAGTCCGAAATCAGGGTAGGTGTATTTGGTCTTAACCTGAGACTTGCACCGCTAATACTTGCGACAATCAATATACTTTGGTTGAGGTCGTCCAAGGCTTTAACAGGTTCTGTGTACGCCAATACTGGGTATATTGAGAATCGTAGTGTGTTGGGTGTGATGTCAAGACGGAAGTGTCACTCTAGTCATATGGAGATGATGGTCACGTAGGATACGGAACTGGTTCTCTTAAATACTGCAGCTATCGAGATAAAATAACAAGGTCATGTTTATCCGATTATAGAGACTAGTTACCAGACATCCGACATGTGCTTCGTACGGGGCAGACACAATTCCAGCCCCAGGCCTAGCACGTGATCATTCGATACTGGACAGAAATACACAATACTATGTATACTACGCCTTATACAAATCATTTCTTCTTGTAAGGATGTTTCCGGAGAATTGGGTAGGCATGGCGTTTTCCTAGAGGCCAACCTTGTCTTGTAAATCGGTAAAATGTAGTACGAGGTACTTACGTGTTTGGATAGTCTGACGACCGAATTTACTGCCAGCATATCCGGGGATCTCATGGGTCACTTCCCAAAGATTCACCGATGACGTATAACTCGTACTCTATATTAATCTGGGATTAATTAGAAGAGAGAGAAAATTAATCTAGATTAATTGCGGATATATTTTATCTGGGATAAAATATCAATTAAAGAGAGATAACGATTAATTTGGAATTAATCGATAAATTAATATATTTGATATATTAAACGAAATTGGATTTCGACGCGGAATTAAAATTAGATTTTAATTCGGGCGAACGAATTAATTTAGAATTAATTCGTTAGCGACATGAATAGTGATTTCTCTAGGCATAATCATTTAATTACGACGCAACGGAAAATTCGTTAATTTGGAATTAGCGAACCCGAGCCCGAGATTATTTGAGAGCGCATTCGCATTTCGAATTCGAGTGCGGCACGTCAAATCAAGAGTCAAATCGCTAGTCGCATCTAGCGTCACATCAAGCGTCAAATCATGTCACTTGGAGTGATGTGACCATTGATTGATTGATTTATGTGACTTGATGTGAGTTGATGGAAGTTGATGGCTAGCATTTAATGCTATTTTGGAGCAAAAAATTATCTTGACTTTTTGAAAGCCTTTACACAAAATTGGTATATGTTTTTATTTGATTTTGGAAATCAAATTAATTCAATACACAACTTCTCTCCTTCTCTCTCCTTCTTCTCCTCTTCTACACGCCCATGGAGGCATTTTGTTCACTATTTTTCTGTCACAAAAACGTGAGCAGTGAGGGAAGTATAGAGTTGGATTTTTGTGGCAAAAATCGCAAGTGCTAGCACACTACAAGATATGCGAAGGTGATAAGGAAGTCCACCCATGAGCCGGGAATCGTTCGACGAAGCTTGGAGCTTGTTCGAGGAGCTCAAAAATAGAAAATGGAGGAGGATGGACTGCTCACTGCCGAACCAGTCCACTGTCGAGCAAAATCAGTTTCGTCACCTCCGCGTCGCTCAACCGATCGATGTGAGTATTCCGCAACTTCTTTGATTTGTATTCGCACACTATTCATGCTTATTATTGATCTTGGGACCTTAATAGAAACCAACATCAGTGTCTCCCAAACCAGTTGGCATTAGGGCACTAGGTGTTAAGACCCCCATACGAACTTAATTACTCAGACTTCAGGCATATATATTTTTTTGTAACATCTTCGATCCATGTAACGAGCTTTGGGCCAGTGACTCCCAAACCAGTTGGCTTTAGGGCACTAGGTGTTAAAACACCCCTGCGGATTTCATAACTCAGATGTCAGACGTTTTTTTTATCCCATCGCTTTTTTAGCTGCTTTCTCCAATTAAACTAGAGCACTGAATATTAAAAACGTTTCAATTACAGCTCATGTCCGTATGTTACCATGTATGTTGATAATACCTGTCAACTGAGCATATGAAGATTCATTTTTATCAGTTTTATGGAGAATTCACAAATTAAATAATTCAAAATGAAATAAACAAAAATTAACTTCTTTCGAAATAGGTTGAGATACGTCTCAGGAATGAAATTCCTTACACAGCTATCTCACACCAATTTCACATGATTAATCAAATTAAAAACACAAAAACATAAATATTTTTTTGATTTTTGTAAAATTTTTTAATTTTTTTTCGAAAATTTTGGACTAAAAATAAAAACAACATACTAATAAACTATTCCCCTCCCCCAAACCTAAATGAGACATTGTCCCCAATGTCTTAAAAAGTAAAAGATGAGTTTAGAAGATAGTACATGGTTAGCTGAAATTCTACGTCTAAAATGAAAATTAAAGGTTAAGATCCAGATTTATCCGACGCTTCTTACCACGATCATTGTCGGACCAGATTATCTTGGAAAGGATAAGGTCAATTTGAGGTTCAAAGGCTAAGATTTGGTCAATTAAATCCTGGGCAGTTCTGGCAGTGAAAATGAGTTCTTTTACAGATTTTGACACAAATCCATTTCTCCGGGCATCATCAAGAAATACACAAAGAAAAAATCATAAAATCCATCTGCGTTAAACAGCCCAATCGGTTTCTAGTGTATGTTCAAGTTCGCCTAATATAGCACTGTAAAGATTTCCTCCAACGTGCCCAACCCTCCTGGCAAAGCAATAAAAGCATCAGCACGGTTAATCATTTCCACAAGTCGCTCAGACATACCTGGCACGATCAGTTCCTCTCCGTTTGATGATCCAATAAGATTTTCCTCTGCCATAGGTTTTAGGATGATTCCCAAGACTTGACTGCCTCCATCCTGTACGGCCTTTGAAACTATCCCCATTAGTCCAAGATTGCCACCGCCATATACTAAGTGCAAATTCCTTTCAGCTAAGACTTGACCCAATTCCTATGCTGCCGCTACGTATTGTGGCTTAGTACCAACACTAGAACCACAAAAGACACAGATATTTACAACTCATCTTCTTGAAGTGGCTTCCATTTTTATCTGGATGCCTTCCAAAGTGCAATGATGAGTTGAATTTATAGATCATGAAAAGGGTGAGTAATAATAGCACTAGTATCTTCCAAAGGACGATTAGTAGCAAAACAATAAAAGAAATTGTGAAAGGTCAAAAAGTCTGGATCCTGACGGAGAAAATAACAAAACAAATCAAAATTATTAGTTAAAGACAAAGAAAATAATATTTACAAGAAAGTAACGTCTTGAATGACATCTATGCGTCAGTGACAAGCTTCCCATCCAATTTTCTTATAATTGGGAAACATAGTCTTTTTGAGTCAGATTCCCGAGACTTAATTGTTGTCTTTCTTTTCGAAATTGTGCATATAACACACGAATTACATGATATACATATCCACTGGGATACGTCTCAAGAGTCTTAGATATGTCATCCAAAGACTCCTTGCTAAAGCCATCCCTAATGAATTTAATCTTATCTTCGTGGTTATCAGACACCATTCCTAAAGAACGACAACGAGTATTACATGTCATGCGAGCACATTATAGCAAACATCCATTCTTTTAGCTCTTCTCTTTTAGCATAGGTGTTTCTACCTAAACTAGACAGATGTGAAATAAAATAGTAAAAAGACTCACCTGCCAATCGGACCGTGCTTCAATAATCCAATGAATATCAATTGGAATACCTTTGATCATCAGTAGTCTTATCTGTTCCATGCGAGCTTTGTAGACTTTCATCAGAATGTTTTGAGGGAGAGAAGGAAATTGCTTGTGAAGATTTGCGAGAGCGTCTTCCATCATGAAATGACTTAACCTACTAAAACTAAACACATAAAAATCAAACACACCAAATCTGAATATATACATAAATTGCATGGGTTGCCTCACAGCTAGCGCTAAGTTTAACGTCGTCAGCTAGACATGACTGCCCGAATGTTAGGCTGGATCTGAAACTGTGAGACTTTCTTTTTGTCGCTCAATTGATTCTCCCCAGTAGTGCTTGACATGCTTGTTTTTAAACTTGAATGTTTTGTTGGAGTTGGGATGATGTAACTCAACGGATCTATCTGGTAAAACCTTGGTGATTAAGAATGGACCTGACCACCGAGATTTTGGCTTCCATGGGAAGAGTTTCAACCTTGATTTGTTTAACAGTACCTTCTGCCCTGGTTCCAATTGTATGTATAATTTGGCATTCTCAAAAGTCTGAATTTGAAATTCCTCTAATTCGTTGAGCTGGTGGAACTGTTTCTCTTATGTTGCTTGTAGTACAAGAATTGGCTTCTTCAGTGCGCAATACGCTTTATCTTCATGCTCCATAGGCAATTGACATGCTTTAAGTTTGTCAGCAGAACTTTGCATTGCATTGGAGGTCTGAATGGTACTATTTATCACATCAAGTCTGAAACATTCCTCATTCTCGTCATTCGGGAAATTCATGGCTTTAAAAACATTGAATGTTACTTCTTGGTCCTGTACCCTCATGGTTAGTTCTCATTTTTGTACATCAATAATGGTTCGACCTGTAGCCAAGAATGGTCTCCCGAGGATGATCAACATGTCTTCGTCTTCCTCCATATCAAGGATAATAAAATCTACTGGGAAAATGAATTTGTCAACATTGACCAGCACATCTTCAACTACACCTCTCGTAAATACGAGCGTTCTATCAGCAAGTTGTAGAGAGTCTGAGGTGGGCATTGTTTCTCCAATCTTCCGTTTCCTGTAAATAGAAAAAGGCATCAAGTTAACACTTGCACCTAAATCACACAAAGCCTTACCGAAGTCATGTTCTCCTATGGTGCAAGGAACAGTGAAACTGCCAGGATCTTTCAACTTTGGGGGAAGCTTCCTCTGAATGATGGCACTGCATTCTTCTGATAATGCTACTGTCTCGTAATCTCCTAATCTCCGTTTTCATGAAAGAATGTCTTTCATGAATTTGACATAGCTGGGCATTTGTTCCAACGCTTCTGTAAATGGAATGTTGATATGCAACTTTTTGAAGATCTCCAGGAATCGAGAAAACTGATTGTCTAGTTTATTCTTTTAAAGACGTTGTGGAAAAGATGGAGGTATAGTTATTATTTCTCGATCTTTTTCGTTTATTTTTTTTCCTCCATTTGTGGAACTGTTTCACTGCTTTCTTTTGGAACTTCCTCAACAGTTGCCTTGACTCTAACATTTTTGTTATTTCAGTACCACTTTTTAATATGATGGCATGACATTGCTCATTCCCTATGTTCCTCGGATTTGGTTCAGTGTTGCTAGGAAGGTTACTGGTGGTCTGTAACTCTAAACATTGGCCAGTTGTCCAATTTGATTCTCCAGTGCTTTAATAGAAGTGGATTGAATTTGAGTTAATGCTGCTTGGGATTGAAACAAAACATCATACCTAGCTACTTGAGAGTCGTGTTTTGCTTCTATCTTTTTTAAGTGGGTCCGCACTTCTTTTATTCCTGTTTCTTTATCATACTCCTGGCCTTTGTTTTGCTATTGGAATCTGGGTGGTGGATTGTTCATTTTCCCAGAATTATTGTTCTATGTGAAATTGGGATGATTCCTCCACCCTGGGTTGTAGGTGTTGGAATATGGATTGTTCCCTTGTCTGTTGAAATTGTTGACATAATTCACCATTTCTTTATGTTGGTTTGGATCCGGTGCTCCTCCATGTGGTGAACTTATGGATCCAGTATTAACTTGCATGCTGAGAGTTTCCATGAATTTACATATCTGATCCAGCTTTGTATTCACTGCAGTGTTGGCTCCAACTTAATAAATTTCAGCGAATTATTGGATCACGCTCCTTTCTGTTGGCCACAAGGAATTGTTGTTGGTTATTTCTTCAATTAGGTCCCAGGCTTGATCTTCTCATTTTTCCATTAGCGCTCCTCCAGTAGCAGCATCAATTGTGGTTCGCATTATTCCAGAAAGTCCATTGTAAATGGTTTGAACTTGTAGCCATTTTTCAATCTCATGGTGATGACATTTCCAGAGTAAATCTTTGAATCTTTCCCAAGCTTCGCAGAGAGATTCTGAATCTTGTTACATAAAGGATTTGATATCGTTCCTCAACTTTACAGTTCTGGCTGGTAGAAAGTACTTTGTAAGGAATTTAGTGGCTAGAGTGTTCCAAGTTGTGATGGAACCTACTGATAGAGAATGTAGCCAAGCTTTAGCTCTGTCTTTTAAGGAATATGGAAAAACTCATAGTCTCATTACTTCTTCATCCGCTCGGTTGTAGTTGAAAGTACCGCAAACTTCCAAGAAGTTGCTGATGTGGGCATTAGGATCTTCAGTTGCATTCCCCCCAAACTGTAATGACTTCTGAATCATATGAATGCATGTTTTGATGTCACACGCTGCTGGTAAGGGAGGAAATACAATACAAGAAATGAAGTCGTCAACCACCGGAATAGTTTTGTCTCGAATGAGAATTGGTGGTGCAACTTCCAAAGGTTCAAGTTCCATGTTGATTAGTGCTTCTTGGCCTTCTCGCATTTCCCTTTTCAACTGTCTGATGGTTCCTTCAATTTCAAGGTCAAGCGAACGAAATTCAAAGCTTTTGGTTCGTCTAATGTAGTGACTAAGAACCTGAAACACAAGAAAACAGAAATAATAAGTAAAAATAAAATTAGATACAAGTAAATGTATCTAACCTCAAAACGAATAGTGAAAGATAACTAAGTCCCCAGCAACGGTGCCAAAAACTTGACCGGTGCAATCACACGCGTGTAACGAAAGCGCACATATCGTTCAAGTAGTATAAAAAGTATCGATCCCACGAGGACTTAAAACCTTTTGTTATCAATTTATGAAGTTAAATGTTTACAAGTATCTAATGGATTGATTGTTTGATTGGGTGGTGACTTAAAAATTAAAATAAGTAAATAAAATGACACGAAAGTAGGTTGAGGAAAATTCAAATTTATAAAACTATTCAGGGTTGTGAATCTTTCCAATATCTTTTTAAAAGATGAAGTGGTTATTTTACGTTTGTGTAATATATCGGTTTATTAACCTGGAACACGAAATTATGCAAAAGCCTCTTCCGATGGTCATTTACAAATACCCAGTGTAACTTAATTAATCATATTCCTATGTCAACCAAGTTATCTGAATTCATTAAGATTAAGTTCCAATTATGGCTACCTCCGCCCGACAAGTATATTCATATCCTGTAAGGAAATCTATTAAAGGGTTATCTATCCTCAAGGAGGATCGTGGGATATTGAGTCTAAGGTTTAAACCTAAAATCCCTTTTCCAAGTTCATTTCAAGTTTACCGAATCAATCTTATTAATGGCCAGTTAAGAAGAAGCATTAAGACTAAGGCTCAATAAATAATCCTTTATATTACCCAAACCATAAAATAACCCATTATTAACCGGTGATATTAGAATTCATCACAACCCCAGATAACTGACTTAGTTACGACACATATTTACGGGTAGTAAAAGCTTAAATAAAATAAAAGACATAAAGTAAATTGCTGGAAATTAAATACTGAAAAGTAAATGACGGAAAGTAAATGCTGAAAATTAAATACTGAAAAGTAAATGCTAAAAACTAAATGCTGATAGTAAATTGCTGAAAAGTAAATGCTGAAAGTAAATTACTGAAAAGTAAATAAAGTAAAAGTATAATAAAAGAAAATGATGAGGTAAAATGATCCATTTTTATTACTTCTATTTTAGATATCTCCCTTAATATAATTTATTAACTTTGCATGATAATTATGTTGGACAATTATGACCCATAACGTCACTATTTGTAAAAGACATTGTGGTTTTTGTACAAATTAACTATGTGACAATGGAAATTGCATTTTATCATTTTTTTTAATTTGATTACTTAAATATATAAATGATAAAAGTCCTTATGATTAGTTCCAGATTATAAGATATGAGACAGTATCAATCCATAACGGTTTAATTATTAAATATCCCTAGTCGTAGTATTATCGAGATTGGACATCGATAATGCGGAATAGACTAGTAATGCACTTGTGCGTGTTATGGAAGCGTAACGACATAGTTCTCATATATTTAAGTATTGGATACTTATGCAAATGTGATAGGAAGTTGTGTTTACCGATGGTACGGAAACAGCTTCGCTCTGGATAGACCCCGCAGAATCCCATTGGTAGTATGACTATGTGTCTATGGGAGTCTGCATCAGGGTAGGTGTATTTGGTCTTAACCTGAGACTTGCATCGCTAGTACTTGCGACAATCAATATGCTTTGGTTTTGTTCGTCCATGACTTTAACAGGTTTTGTGTACGCCTCTTCTGGGTTTATTGAGAATCGTAGTGTATTGGGTGTGATTTCAAGATGGAAGTATCACTTCAGTCATATGGAGATGATGATCACGTAGGGATACATAACTGGTACTCTAAATGGTTGCAACCATCGGGATAATATGACATGGTCATGATTATCCGATTAAAGAGACTAGTTGTTTGTAATCCGATATATGCTTCGTACGGGGCAGACATTATTCCAGCCCCAGGCCTTGATTTTGACATCCGATACTGGATCGATATACGCAATACTATGTATACTACGACTGACATAGATTATATATTCCTTTAAGAATATTTCTGGAGAATTGGGTTGGCACAGTGTTTTACTAGAAGCCAACCATGTCTCGTAAATCGGTAAAAATATAGTACGAGGTACGTACGTGTTCGGATAGTCCGACGACCGGATTTACTGCCAACATATCTAGGGATCTCATGGGTCACTTCCCGAAGATTCACCGATGACGTATGATTCGAACATAATTAATCTGTGATTAATTGCGGAGAGATTTTATCTGGGATAAAATGCTATTTGAAGAGAGAGAACGATTAATTTGGAATTAATCGATAAAATAATATATTCGATATATTAAAAGAAATTAGATTTCGACGCGGAGTTAAAATAGGATTTTAATTCGGGCTAACGAATTAATTTAGAATTAATTTGCGAGCGACGTGAATAGTAATTTTGCTAGGCATAATTAATTAATTAAATTTGATTTATTACGTCGCAACGGAAAATTCATTAATTCGGAATTAACGAACCCGAGCCAGGAATGTGTTTGCGGGCCCACTCACATTTTGAATTAAAGTGGGGCCCACAAGTCACGTCGCAAGTCATATCGCCAGTCACTATTCATGATAGGGGTAGATGGAGGCATTGAATGCCATTTTTTCCCTCCATTTAGCTTTATGCTTTTTGGAAAAGCATATACCAAAAGTGTGAAGGATTTTGGTATGATGTTTAAGAACCAAAAAAACAAAAGATTTGATAACTCTCTCTCTCCCATTGAGCTCCAAAACCATGAGCTTCTTCAAAACCATGAGCTCCAAAACCGTTAAACTAATCCCTTGAGCTTGGAATCAACATTCAAAAGGACACTTTGGCCGAAACTTCAAGGAGGAAATTTTTGTGTTCAACGCATCCTAAATCTGTTCTTTGTAAGTATGATTCCGCCATTCTTACTTTCGTATTCACATGATTTCATTACTTTCTATGATCTTGGGAATGTCTTAGAGACCAACAATGGTATCATGAGCCTTGATGAGCATGAAATTGAACTTAGGGTTTATATACTAAAATTTGGGTAAATTTGATTTGAGCATGTTTTAATCAAACTGTTTGTTTGAGTATGCTTGTATGTTAATAACTTGGAGTTATACATGACAATTTGAAGAAAATTGAATTAGATTAATTTTCCCCAAATGTTGTATGATGGCCGAATGCTATATGCCCTAAAAGTCATGGTATTTTTTGTTTTTTGATCATTGGATGAGTTGAAAGACATGGATATATTGATTTGAGATTCAATCGGATTGAAAACGGAATCAGATATAAAATCCATAGAAATGTTGTGAGCTTCAAAGCATGTAAATGAGATGATTTTTGTTTCAATACTGTTGGACATGTATTGATGATGAATAAGCATGATTAATTGATTATATTAGTATTTTGGAAATCTTAATTTAAATAGTTAATCATGGTTATACACTTTAATTAATTAAATTATGAATTTGGAATTTTAGAATTTAATAAATTGGGCTTAATTGTTGTATTTGGGCCTAATGGGATTGGTTGGACCAAGTTGGTTTAGGACAATTGGATTGGATCCAAATTGGGCCTAAACCATTCCATTAAGTCCAAATATGACAAATGGGCCTTTTATGTTTAATTGGGCCTAATGGGCCTAAATTGGTTTCTTGGCAAATATGGTGATTCCTTAATTGGGCTTTGGTATTTGGGTTTGACCCATATTGACCAAAGTCCATGCCTTAAGAAATTAATTGAAAGCCCATTGGACTTTAATTAAATGACATTGGATGTTAATGGGCTTTGAGACCCATTTAGATTAGATTTGGAATCTAAGTCGTAAAGGCGCATTTAAAAGTGTAATTATTTAATTTGGAATTAAATATAGAATTAGTATTGAATACGAATTAAATTAGATTTAAATTATAGTTCGATATAATACAAGAATTCGTACTTCGAGTACTTATTCTTAAACGAGTTGGACTCGCGCAAATCAAATCGTTGTTTGAACATTGGATGATCACTTTATTCAAAGATTAATTAATTGGATTAGAGTGATTGAATAACATGCTTTGTGTGAATACATGGATGTGTTGAATGAATAATGTATATTGGATGGATATTAGAAAGGAAAGGGCAATTTTGGAAATTGTTGTAAATTTAGAATTTATTAAATTGGACCTGCGTGTCCAGCCTTATCTCTCTCGATTCTTTGTAATTCTCTTCTCACCTAATTCCCCTCAATGTTAATGATGTTTCTTTAAATATATTATGTAATTGGGTAGAAGTAAGAATAGTGCTAGCCGGGGAGAGGAAATTGAGTGATTTGTTCTAGGAACAATCTGTGAGATATACATCCGCATATCATTATTAATTTATTTACCGCGCCTTATTATGCTTTTAGAATGCATGCTTAAGGGTGTATGATGAGACCTAACAAATATAATAAATTGGTTGCCAATTTACGCGAAAAACCCTTAACAAATATTAAGTGTTTTCCTTCCATTGAGTGATTCTTACTCAAGATCCAAGATTGGCACCGGTTTGTTGGTCAAAGTCAAGACCTTTGTCCATCACGGATGTGTTTGAATCATGAAGGCTTTGTTCCATATCGTATGTCTTGTCCAAGTTGTGATTTGTTGGCCAAAGTCAAGATCACTTCTTGTCCATCGACATCGATTACGAAGCTTTCCAAAGTCAATGGGTTCCGCTTAACTGGAATCATTAAGGTTGTTGTGCCAAAGTCATTGCTTAGTTGATTCAGAGGAAAAAAGTTAGGAAAATATATTGGATATATTGGCATATATATTGTATATATGTTTCGGACTTGGAGGTCCACCTACCGGATCTAGGAATTGGATGAGATCCAATTGATCTTAGAGATCTACCTAGTTAAATATCATACAGCTTGTTGGCCAAAGTCAAGGTTGTGCGTTATTTAACGGGATCATATCCCACTAGGAAACTAGGTTTCCCGAGTACTCAACAGAGGGTTAGAGGCTCGCCGAAAAATAGTGGGAGGCTAGTATTGATTTTTTAATGCGACTGGAGTGATACTTCCGTCTTGACATCACACCCAATACACTACGATTCTCAATATACCCAGAAGAGGCGTACACAGAACCCTGTTAAGCCCTGGACGACCAAAACCAAAGCATATTGATTGTCGCAAGTATTAGCGGTGCAAGTCTCAGGTTAAGACCAAATACACCTACCCTGATTCGGACTTCCATAGACACATAGTCATACTACCAATGGAATTCCGAGGGGTCTATCCAGAGTGAAGCTGTTTTCCGTACCATCGGTAAAACACAACCTCCTACTACACTTGCATGAGTATCCTATACCCACATATATGAGAACTATGTCATTATGCCCTCATAACGCGCACAAGTGTAATACTAGTCTTTTACGCATTATCGATGTCCCATCTCGATAATACTCTGACTATGGATATTTAATGATTAAAACTTTATGGATTGATACTGTCTCATATCATCTCAATCCAGAACTAATCATACGGACCTTCTATCATTTATACATCTTGGTAATCTAATTACAAATGACAGAAGAGCAATTTCCTTTGTCACAGTTAATTTGTACAACAACATCATGATCTGTACAAATAGTGACGCTATGGGTCATAATTGTCCAACATATACTTTGTTCTATGCCAATCCAGCAGCTCAAATATGAAAATTACGCGTTATTGGAAAATCTTTCGAAAAATTTACGAAAACGCTACGGAAGGATCCTAAGCCCCCCGAACCTCTCTGAAATTACTCAAATACTATCGTATCATCATAAGTAAGCTATATCCTCAATTACGTTCATCAAAATACAGATGCACGCGAAACCTGATTTTATCGGAAACTTTCTTTACTTATCGGATTGATCAAATTCGCTCTGATTTCTCTCAGATTCTACCATATACACATATTCAATATACTCATGCTCAAAAAATTCAATTTATATCATTATACTACTCTACGAAGCTATCAGATACATCCGAATATTTAACGATAAACTTGAAATTAGTATATTTTTACCAGGAGATCTTACCGAGATTTCGAGGGCATATACAGACTTCAAACGATACCATGAACGCACTGGAATCAACGAAATTTTGATCGGAGCTAGTGTTCATTCATGGGTCACTATTCATTACTATTTTTTCCTCGTTTTACGTGCAACCATGCACAGAATGGAAAATCCATCACCGCCAACTAGTAGTACTATTCGAGAGTTTCGATTTGGCAAGTGGCTTGGGCCGTGAAATGAAGCGACGAGTCGAAATCGAAAATTTGAAGCCGCATATTTTGCCTCATTTGTCTCGCTGCTCCGATGGCCAAAGCCAGCTGTGCCAGAGAGCACCGTTGGGGGTGGCTAGTCGGCTATGCACCGAACCCATTCATTTCTCTCTCTTCTCCATTCTCTCACGTTTTGTGTATATGGCTTGGGGGACTTTTTGCAATAATCAGAAACTTTTGACTTTTTATAATATAATTTTGAAATTGCAATATGGTCCTAGTATTATTGCACTTTGACCCATAATATAGTGCTACAACTGAAATCAGCTAAATCGAGGCCTTTCTGCTCGAAATTTCGAAACGTGTTCAACACGAATGTTGTTCGTCTAAAAAAAAGTCTGGTGATTTATTAATCACCTCGATCTGAGCTCGCTTACTATTTTTATAATCGAAATAATAAACTTTCTTCGTATATAATAATATACGTAAATCGCGTAAGCAGTTCTTTCATATCTTCCGATTTCCAATGCATCAAATCTCTATATTAAAATATTTTGAGTTATATTTCAATACTTAAACTCTTATTCTCTGATATAGTCTTATTTTGAGACCCGATCTGTAATATAAAATCCTTCCGGAAGAGTTTTCAAATTTCTGGATATTACAATGTATAACATGTTCTAATGCAAGAGTAGGCATTATATTAATTTTATCTGGATCTTTTTGAATCATGATTCTTTAAATCACGATATTCCTCGCCTATCTCCTCACGTCCAACGGTATGTGTGGGCGTGAAAGTAATTACGAAAAACGCTCTGATTATGTGAATGATTTGTGTAGATAATACATGAAATAAATCCTTATTGTTATTTTCTTTTTGGTTTTCTCAAAACCAAAACAAGAAAAAAAATACATTTTTTTTTCCTATTCCTCCGGCACACGTTTTTCTCGAAGTTGTATGGCTCTCTTTGATGACTTTTTATGATTATCAAAAATCCTTTTTTCTTGGATGACTTTTGTTTTTCTTTTTATATGAACAAACAATTTTAACATTATCTATTGATAAATATATTAGGACAACTTCTGTTATAATTTCTAAATAAGAATTTTATTGAATAATTAGAGTATAAAATATTCATAATTATTTTAAATAATTCACAATTATTTTTCTTCGTAATTATTTTCATTCGAACATTGATAGAAGATGATGAGGGGGCCGATGGACCTATAAATTTAAGCTCAAATAATTTTGTTGATTAATCGTAAACTCTTTTATTAATTAGATGGAATTATTAATTCTGGAGTAACTCCACTAAATACCCAGAATCACACTCTTAGAATTATAGAATTAATTACTCAAAGTATTCGTCCATTGATATAGTCATTACCTATGCAATGATCCTCCACAAATGATTCGTAAAGGAGCTAGATATATAATCCAATAACCTTTTCAATTACATCTTTATTCAAGACTTCCATTAGTTCTCAAGTGAACAATTAATTCATAACTATTATGAATTTGCATGCTAATTGTTCAGGTTCTGAACTAACAAACAAGAGAATCTCAGGAACGGATCCATTGTATCAAATTATCATTCTCAACTATTCATTTAATTCATTCCCAAAATACAGGATTTACGGAATATAACGAATATAAATTAAAATGATATAAGAGTATGGTAAATACAATGAATTAAGATCATCACATATATGACAATTATTATGATAAAATTGATATTCGTTATTTAACAAAAATTATTAGAACTTTTAAATTCATTTGGTCATGTCCAATATAATTTTATTATATAAAATACATTCATTTTTATCTCTCTACATATTACAGTCTGGATATAACTGCACAAGACTTTCAAATTGTTCAATTGAATTATATTTAGGACTTTTGAACTTATAGAATATAAAATTATTTTATTTTATTTATTGTTTTTCAATGTTTTATGTCTAAAATTTTTACAAAATAATATTTTTCGTATCACGTTTTTCGTTTCTGTAGAATCTATCATGATATCAATGGTTCAAATTTTTTGTAAAAAAGTCAAAAAAATGAAGTTAACATAAACTAACCTTTAAACTAAAATACTAGGTTCTTGATCATTTACGTTCTTTAGTCAACACATCATTAACTCGTTTTATACACCTACGGTTTGTACTCGGAAATTTTAATTCTGACTACTGACATGTTGTTGTGTCCTTAGCATTTGTTTAAAGCTTTACATATTATAATATGCGAATGCATTGCCCATGCACATATCTGACATCACGCTCCTTTGTTGTTAAATGAAACCGTCCATTTCAAGCTTTTTAAAAAACAATAAAATTAACAATAAAATGTGATTGCATTTGTATTAATGAAACACGTGTGGACATTTATTTATATGGCATCATTCTATTGTAAAGAGTCTAGGCTAATTATTATATCGTCCAAGTATGGGCACATCTAACCCAATATTCAAATTTGGGTTGCTGATTACCGACAATTTTCTAGATAACAGTATCCTATTAGGCTTATTAAAATGGATTAAAGATTATGTCCATGATTTTCTAATGGGTCAGTTGCTTATATAAATAAATATAGCAAGTTTCGTGAAAGAGTGTACTCAAAAGGATACTCACATAACACTACAAAAATTATACCATTTAGCGTCGAAATAAATCGTCGCCAAAAACCATATTTTCGACGCAAAATATTATTAGCGTCGAAATAATCAGACACAAAAAGTGGACGCCGAAATGTCGACGAGAATAACTTTTAACGTCGAAATAAATAATTGCGACGCTAAAGACTGTATTTGGCGTCCAATTTTTTTCGACGCTAAATTAAATTTTCTGACCCTCTAGGTTATATTTGGCGACGAAATAAGTGGACGCTAAAAGTTGTACTTTTAGCGTCGAAATATGTCGACGCTAGACTATATTAAAAAAGTAATATATGTATACTTACTGCGGTGATTTTCTTGTAACTATTAGCGTCGAAATGTTCGACGCCAAAAGATTGATTTTGGCGTCGACTGTTTCGACGCTAATAGTTAAAAAAATTTGTTTTTTTAAAAAATTATTAATGTACTTCTTTTTAGTCTAAAATAATTAATTTAATATTTAATTTAATTGAAAAAAAAAATCTGATTAATAACAGAATTACGAAATATTATAATAATTATTATATTCAATTTTTTTTAGAAAAAAAAATATTATATTAAAACTATTTGTTCAAAATGTTTATACAAAACCAAAAATAAAATTTATTGCTGCTGTGGGGGGGGACGCTCGAGCCGATGCACCCTGACTGATTGAGGCCTCCAACATCTGACGAAAAACCAGCATTTGCTGTTCGAGATGCTCCATCTTCTTCTCGTGGTCCAGCTTTACCTGTTGTAGCTCGTCCTTAGTCTGCTTCAGCTCGTCTCGGGTGGTGGCTAACTCGTCTCGAAGAGAGGCATTTTTCGAATTAACAGTACTGCGTGCAGATGACGTCGGCTTCTTACGAGTGCCAAGGCCAATGTTGTAAGCTGTCTGATTCTTGAAAACCAATTGCGACAACTGCTCATCTGGTATCGGGTCGGACCCTGTCTCCTGAGTTTGATGTTGGAGTTCCATCATTTCTTTATGTTTCAAAAAATAAGTTAATATTAGAATTTGAGAAAAAAATTTAATATATATAATATTAATTATTTTATTTTAAAAACTGAAACTTATATAGCAGCGTTCGGCTTCTTCATTTATCCATTTGTTTCTCTAATTGTAATGTGTCACACGGAAAAAAACTGTAAATGATTGCACCTCACCTGTGTTACTCTGTTATAAACAGAAAATAAATTCAATATTATTCCACATTAGTAAAACCAATGAACTGTTAAATTTTACGTTATGATATATTTACCTCAGAATGTTCGGCACGATGTTGGATAAATGGCTTCGAACCTCCACGGTGGTTAAAACGCAAGTGACTTCGATTTTCCGTATTTGCGTGACATTTATCCTGCATTTACCAACAATGTAAGTACCGAAAACAAAGACAATTATAAATTTCCGTTTATTTCAAAATTTACCTCGTGTTTTTTGGTAGACCAAAGCTCAAATAAGAATGTCAAGTCTTGCTCCTCTATAAAATCAGGCTTGTGTTGTGGAGCATCTGAAGGTCCATGTTCGTCGAATATTGGTTTCAGGACTTTTGTCCTATAATCTTTATAATTTTTCCCATGTGGTAGTCAATATATTGTTGGACATTCAATTTGGTCAGATCGAAGTCGAACCACTCCTACATGAATTGCAACCGAGTAAAAATAAGTATAAAATAAAAATGTTAACTAACAAACAATATCGAAAACTTACAAGTAGCGAAGATAATAACTGGTTGATTTTCGTCTCCCACGGTATCTTTCTCTAAGAAACGTAGTTTTGGGGAGCTTCATATCGATCTACAGCTCCTATGGCTGTATTAAACGTTGAATTATGTTGTCCGACTTGACTGTGTCCATCATCTGATATCTCAATCCGGATACGGCCGTGAGCCTTAACGTACTTAGACAACCCCAAGCCACGGGTGCGTCCTCGACCCTTCGCTGTACTAGACTCACCTGTGCTAGCAGAGACTCCACCAGGGCCAGTTGTCTTTGCTGATGTAGATGGAGTCGCATTAGCCAGTCTGCGATTGCCTGGTGCCATCTGCAAAAACACAAAAAGTTTCATGTATTTTGAATGTAATAGAACCAAACCAAACACATGTATTTTATAGTATATGTATGAACATTATATTAAAAAACCAAACCAAACTAAACTTAACCAAACAAACACATTCCAAAATTTAATGTTAATCAGAATTTTCTCGCCTTGCCTTGCCTTCCCTCTCTCGCTCACTTAAATCTAACTCACATACAAGAATCACAAACAAAAATATACAAAGCTCTCACTCACATAGCCACAAGAAAACAACGCCAAATTCACCACAAGCCATGCAATTCCAAACCCTTAAGCTCTTCTAGTCCCTCACGGCACTCACACGCTCTCTCCTTTTGATTACAATCATTCGAGACATAAAAACACAAACCCTAGATTTTTTAACCTTCTTTACAACACAACTTCAATCACCATAAATAGATATCAGATACAAAATTATAGCCATAATACAAAGACTCATCTTTCATAAATTCAATTAATTGTAAGAAGATTAACAGCAGCAAATTGCTGCTGTTCTGCCCAGAACAGCAAACCATGCCTCTCACCTATACCTCTCTCTTGATCCCCTCACTCTCTCAAACAGCAACCATATAAACCCTAAGGGACTTTCATCACGCGGCCATCTACGACCACTCTCGGTAAGACTGCCCTTCATCAACTCCATCACGCCCATTCAGCAAGCCTTCATCACGTAAGAACCCCATCCAATCAGCCACTAACTTCACACCAATAGCCTCAAATCAACAGCCATCCACTGTGAACAATAACCAACAAACACTCATCCAATAGCCTGCCCCACTAACGCACGCTACAACCCTCAAAGCAGACCACTCAGCCCATCCATCTCTCTCAACCCTCACTTTCGGCCTCTCCTCACACCACGAGCAGACCCTGAACAAATCTTATACACTCGGCAGACCATACATCTGCTCAATATAGAAAAGCTTTTAAACCCAAATGGAAACTCCTTAACCCATTTATAGCAACAAAAACCTATTTGAAAATGAACATGCAATGAGACTTACCTGTAAAGTTGATGAATTTGCTGAAGAAGAGACTGGTTGGAGCCGAGAAAGAAAAAGAAGACAGTGAGAGGGCTTTTTTTGGTCGTCTGAACAGAGCGAGAAAGAAGAAGACACTGGTTTAAGGATTTAATGGACATTTAGCGTCGAAAATATTCGACGCTAAAAGTAAATAATTTCGACGCTAAAAAGTTGGCGGCTTATTAAAAAATTAGGGTTATTTTTCCGGGAAATTTAATTTTTTTATTTAGCGTCGAAATTAAACAAATCGACGCTAAATGTGTAACATTTAGTGTCGATAAGACTTTTCGACGCTAAATGTATAACATTTAGCGTCGAAATATAATCGACGCTAAATGTCTTTCATTTAGCGTCGACTATTATATTTCGACGCTAAATGTCTACCATTAAAAATAATAATAACAATTATATGATAATTATCTATTAATAATTATGACAATCTTTGAACCATATTTAAATAATAATTAAAAAAAACAACAACCATACATTATAATCCAGAAAATTATTCATCATCACAAAATACACTAATTTATTAATCACTATTATCTTCGGTATTTGAGGATTCTTGACTGGAATCGAAGTCATCTTCAGTGTCAAATTCTTCTTCACTTGCTACTTCAACGCTCACTTCAGAATGAGGAATTATCTCAACGTCTGTTACTATCTCATGTTAATGTGATATTTTCAGGAACGGTGACAGTTGGTCCATAAAATATGTTCAGGAACTTCAAAGTTGTCGGAGACTTCTTGTGTTTCATCTTATATGTCAACTCTATCTTTCTCCTGCGTGTCCCAAATGCCCCTATGTTGTAACTTTTCTACCACCATCCATCCAGTTCCTAACTTTGGATCAGATATATATATCACTGAACGTGCTTGGGTACAAAAAATGTATGGATCATTCTTGTACCAAAAACGTTGAACATTAATTGACGTTAGATGATTACTAACTTGAATTCTCCTCTTTCTGGCATTTGTGTCAAATCACTTATAGTCGAATAGCACAATATGTCGTCTGGGTCGATATATCAACTCAATGACCGATTGAAACACTCCGTAGAAGTCAATAAGATCTGAGCCGTGTTCTCCTTGGACTACAATTCCATAATTCTAAGTCACATGAGTAACATCTCGCTGTTCGGTATGAAATCTAACTCCGTTGACAATGCATCCACTGTATTTATAAGCCTCCTTTTGAGGCCCATAAGCCAAAGAAACCAACGAGGATGATGAGTCCAATTGACCATTTTGCACTTGGTTCTTAATCTAACAATGAGAGAAATAGATGTGTAAATATAACAAACTAAAATATTTAATGTTAGGATAAAAATAAATATAAAATGTTAGGCCTTACAGTTGTCTCAAACCATTTAGGAAATTCTTTTTTATGTGTTTCATCAACGTTATGGTCACCACCACATTGTAGCATTGTTAGATGTTGCCTACAAAAAATGAGTTAGGTTAATGTATGGCAAAAATACTATGGTTATGCACCAGAAAAACTTACGTTAAATACGGTTGCACTTCATCACAATTACTCAATATAAACTAATGCGCACGTTGAACTTCCTGAAGGGTTAGTAATTTGACACCTACTGCTCCAAATGGTCTGCAATTTTGACGGAACACTGTGATATCTTGCGAATTACTTACATCTCCATCATAGTTTCGTGGCCGACGATTAAAATTAGTTTCAATATTCTGCATGTACATCGAACAAACTGTTATTGCTTCACTTATTACAACAGCTTCAGCTATTGACCCTTCAGGGCGCGCCTTGTTTTTCACATATTGTTTGTAATCTCCCAAAGCCTTGCAGATATGACAACAAGTTTGCATTAAAACTAAATTCAATGCATAATAAAAATTAAGAATGTAATATTTAAAACTGTATATATATAGTCACTCTCAATGGGATACATCCATCTGTAATGGACATGACCTCCCTTTCTAGCTTCAGCCGGTAAATGCACGGCCAGATGTACCATCACATCAAAAAAAATGGGTGGCAAAATTTTTCCAGCTTGCATAGGATTATCACGATTCCTCGCTCAAGTTCGTCAATAATAGTTGTGGTTAATGTCCTATGACATAATTGTTTAAAGAAGCCACATAGATCAAGTACGACGTCGCATACATTTGGGGGGAGATAAGGTCGAATGCCAATAGGAAGGAGAATCTCGAGAGAAGCACATGACAATCGTGACTCTTTAATCCGTTATTGTATCATCTCTGACCCAACGCCCAATATTCGATGCATAATCATCAGGGAATTTAACCATTTTCAGCCAATCACAAAATGATTTTCTCTCTGATTGAGTGAGCACATAACTAGCAGGTGGTTTAATAAGACCTCGAGAAGTGACTTGTAAATGCAATTCACTACGAATTCTAAGATCTTGTAGGTCCAATCTAGCATTTACAATGTCTTTTGTCTTACCCGAAATATTGAATAGTGTGCCCACTAAACTTTCACAAATGTTTTTTATATATGTATTACATCCAAATTATGTCGCAAACTCAAAGTCCCCCAATATTCTAACTCAAAGAAAATACTTTTTCCTGTCCAATTCAACTCTGCATGTAAGCGTTTTTCGATTTTTATCTCTATTATTAGGATGTTTACCTGGTGTGCTGTCTCTGAGATGTTGATGTTGGCAAAGTATGTCGAATCTAGATAATGGACTGGGCATACTCTGAGGTTCATGTTGACCGTTAAATAATTTACTCCTCCGCCAAGGATGACTCAACTCAAGAAATCTCATGTGCCATGTGTATCCTATTTTATTCCATAATCGTTGCGAAGGTGTTTGACCCGCACAAACTGGACATGCCATGTATCCCTTAGTGCTCCATCCAGATAATGAACCATAAGCTGGAAAATCATTAATGGTCCATAATAATACGGCATGCATCTGGAAATACTGCTCGGAAGCTGCATCATAGGTATACACACCCACATTCCACAATGTTTGTAACTCTTCGATCAATGGTCTCAAGTAAATATTCATATCTTTACCAGGGGAACGTGGACCAGGGATAAGCAATGACATAAACATGAACGGATCCTTCATACATTTCCATGGAGGTAAGTTATATGGATAAACAATAACGGGGCACATGCTATAAGAGTTGTACATATTCCCAAATGGGTTAAGACCATCAGAGTCAAGACCTAACCTGACATTACGGGGGTCCTCAGCGAAACGGGGGTACATGTCATCAAATTCCGTCCACTTGGTTCTATCTGCATGATGTCTAAGTATGCCATATGCACCAATCCTCTTTTCATGATGCCACATCATGTCAGTCGCTGTGTGTCGTGACATGAACAATCTATGCAGCCTGGGCGTTAAAGGGAAATATCGTAATATCTTTTGAGGCACTTTCTTCCCCGTACCACAGACTTTATACCGACTTTCACCACATATCGGACAATAGTCAAGTGATTCATACTCGGCACGAAATAATACACAATTATACTTACAAGCATGAATGGATTCATACCCCATTCCCAGATCACGCAACATTTTCTTTGCCTCGTAGTACGACTTAGGCAATTCGCTTCCAACCGGTAACATTTAGCCCAGTAACTCTAGCATCATATCAATACTTTTATTGGTCATTCTGTTGATCACTTTAATGTGTATAATTTCACAACGGAATTCAAGATCGACACTTCCAGCACCTTCAAATGGAATTTTTTCTGCCTCATCAAGTAGTTCACTAAATAAATTTCGATCATTTCCACTTAACACTGGCATGTCACCACTGACACTATGACCAGTTATGGACCTTGTAAGTCATGCAAAGCTCGGTTATCTCATCGTTTAAAGGTTGATTGCAACTACTGCTCCCTTCACCGGAATCAATAAATCGTGACTGAGAATGATACTGCTCACCGTGATAAATCCACGTACGTTAAGTTGGTGATATTCCTGGCATGTATAAATGATTATGAACTTCATCTAACCGTTTCATTTTCTTATTCAAACAATTTGCACATGGACACCGTCTTGGGGTTGGTGCTCAGAGTGCCAATCCGGACCGTATTTATGACTGATTCATGAATACGAACATCCCCTTATTCCATAATATTAGTTATTTATGGTTGCACCTCTTTTTCTTATATACGTATTCGATCTGATCACGATTAGGTTGAAACTAAATATGGTTTAGTGATATGTATATATTAGACAAAGGCCCGATAATATATAAGCAGTACACAGTTACAAAGTTAGTTTGTAATTGACATTGGGAAGTGTCACTGATATATGAATATTATCAAACATAGTTCCTGGTCAAGATTTGCTAACACGGGTCGGTTAGTCAAATCCGTTGAGACCAGTACATGTCGTATATCGAGACTTGGTCCGATGGTTTATCCCAATGAACCATGAGTCTAGGGAGACTCGTATAGACGTGTAGGTGTTTTATAATGGATGAACACTGAACGGCTCATCGAAGATTCTTAATGGATGGTACACCAACGTCAATAAGAATCTTCTCGGGTTGAGTAGCATAGTGGTCCTTCGACTTGAGACACCACTGTGGATGCATGAGACATCCTCCACACTTAGATGGCAGTCACGTCACCGATCTATTTAGATCAGACCTCCGCATGTTCGTTGGGTGTGGATCGATCCTCAGGATATCCTGTGTGTGTCAAGATAGGATCCGTCAGTTCTGTGTACAGAGCATAGGTAGTCCATATATATTAGCAGTCTGTTAAATCTGTGGCCACAGTATACATCGGAAGTAAGTTCCGAGTGTTATTTAGAGATTGCTAATAGATACGTCGACGAGATAATACCTATAGAGATTTGACGTTTACATCTATATCTCTGGGATTATCTGGATACCTGTGACGGAGGGATTATACGTATGCAATGACCTCGACCTGTATGATTCAGCTCGTTTATCCGTGATCATCATAATCTACTACGGTGGATAGATTATGGACACGAAATTGGATTTCGTGACGGATATACCTGAATCTAGAGAGTCTCAATAATGAAACATACTCGTAGAGCACTAGAGCAACATTTATGAATAATGATGATTATTTATAAATCGTTTAATCGTTAAACGAAAAATACATGCGAACGGGCCGAACCGTTATTTCCTAATAAGGTGTATTTGTATTTAATAAATGATATTATTAAATACACATGAATAAATAGTCAAATAAAGGTATTTGACATATATCATCAATATTGTATTTGAGATATTTAAAGTAAATATAATCACATATTTGATATATTTGTATTTTATAATTATTTAATTATTTAATTGTTAAATGATTAATATAATTAAAATATAAATATATCACCAAATGATAAAGTTAGGAAATGATTATAAGTTTTTAATGTTGACTTAAAGTAAAGGAATGGTAGTCAAATTGGATTGA
>SKCR01038440.1:0-62206 GCA_019454045.1 Zanthoxylum bungeanum | reverse complement strand
TAGCCCACCATTTTTAAAGATACACACACTTTCTGTAAAACTTGCGAAAACTGTCAAAAGTTGGGATCCATTTCAAAAAGAAACATGATGTCTTTAAATCCCATCCTTTGATTGTTGGGGGATAGATTTCATGGGCCAATTTCCACCATCATTTGGATTTTTATATATTTTAGTTGCAGTCGATTATGTCTCAAAATGGGTCGAGGAAATTCCTTGTCGGAACAATGATCACACAACTGTGATCAAATTTTCAAAAGAAAACATGTTGAGTCGATTTGGAATCACTCGAGCCATCATAAGTGATGGAGTTAAACACTTTGTATTAGACCCTTTGAGTCCTTAATGAAAAAGTATGGAGTCACACATAAGTTTCCACCTCCTATCTGTTGTTTTGATTATTCTACAAGCCTAGAAATGTTACTATATATTCTAAGCATAAAACTCATAAAACATGCAAAGAACAAAAACCTAAACATGCTAACTATCATAAGAACTTTAATTAAAATAAAGAAAGAAAAAGACTTACTTGAACCGAAGACTCCTCAAGTCCTCCCTCAAATCTACAAGCTTTTCTCGAACTCAGCAAGCTCTTCCACGTTCCAAAGAGCCACCCAAGTGTGTGGCCTCCAAAGATGCACACACCAAAGCCAGAACTCAACGGAAAGACTACGCCTCGAGTGCACGAGTATTTTGCCCTTGGTGCTAGCCTAGGCAAATACCTCAAAACTCTTAACTCGAGGTTCCTCTAGTTAATTAGACTTAAGGATCCTCAAAATCAGTGGCTTACTCTTAAACTTTAGAGTTGCTCACTTATATAAACCCAAGATATGAATGGTTTTGGTGTAAGAATTTGTGAAGAATTCTTTGGGTTTATATAGTGCTCCAAAGACAACAAAATTAATTAAGAATCTGATGTGGGATAAAAGTTAATTTAATCTTAGCCATTGAATCTTAATTTAGTGGTTTAATGAGATCATAAAACCCTAATAAGAGTTTGGGCCGAATTGGAATTCAAAACAAATAAATTTTTTTACTATTCACGTTACTATACACATGAATAGTAATTTTTTTATTCCAATTCCCAAAGTGCCCCTATCTTCATTCACAAATCCCTAAATCACTATGGAACCTCATAAATGATCTGTTCAATAATTAAACACATTGAACCATTTATGAACAATTCCTACAGCAATCATATATGATGTTATATTTGTACTGTGCACTGTTAACCATTGATTTCGACTTTGTTGTGTGTGACCTATGAGATCGGCTACCCCACTTAAGGGCAGATAATATCATCATGCTAGTCTCTCCACTTTGTGAACGCCCAGATTATTCACAAAACTATGACTAGGAATATTTAAGAGTAATGATTTTCATAAGGCGTGGAAGCCATCGTCTTATTACTCCAAGGGCTTTATTAAGTGTTGATGATTCATATAAGTTATGTAAGACATGTATAATAAAGATTTCCATTTTATTAATTAATGAAAAATATTGCAAATACATGTACATATAGCCCATCCACAAGTTGGGTATATGGCATATCCCTAACAATCTCCCACTTGCACTATAGCCAACTAGTATGAATCTGGACACCATACTCTCGGGTGTGCCTATCATGCTTTTGTTGAGTCAGCCCTTTAGTCAGAGAATCTACAAGATTATCTTCTGTGGGTAATTTTCTCTATAATAACTTCTTTTCTCTCAATAATCTCCCTGATAAGATGAAATCGCCTGCGTAGCAATGGCGCCCGTGTTGTCACAATACATCGTGACACCATTTTTTATCGTGGGAAGCACTTCCAGTTCCGTGATGAACGTCTTTATCCAGACTGCTTCTTTAGCAGCCTCAGATGCTGCAATATACTCGGCTTCAGTAGTGGAGTCCGTTGTAGTTGACTACTTTGATCTTTTCCAACTGACATCACCGCCATTCAAAGTAAACATATATCTTGTTTGCGATCTGCTGTCATCTCTATCAGTCTGAAAGCTCGCATCACAGTAACCAATGACTTTCATCTCAGAACAATCTCCGTATGTCAAAAACACATCCTTATTTCTTCTCAGATACTTGAGGATTGTTTTGACAGCTTCCCATTGTTGCACACCAGGAATTTCCTGATACCTGCTTGTTATTCTAAGAGCATAAGAGACATCAGGTCTTGTACATAGCATGGCGTACATGATCAATCCTATTGCTGAAGCATAAAGGATCTTACTCATACGCTCTCTATTTGAAGGAGTATGTGGACATTGCTCCTTAGATAATTTGATTCCATGACAAGTAGGTAAATTAACTCTTTTGGAATCTTCCATTTTGAACCTTTTCAAAACTTTATCTGTGTACGTAGATTGAGAAAGTCCTAACAACCTCTTAGATCTATTACGGTAGATCTTAATGCCGAGGATGTAGGATGCTTCTCCCAAATCTTTCATGGAGAAATTATAAGATAACCATTGCTTGGTGGCTTGCATCATGGGAATATCATTCCCGATGATTAATATGTCATCGACATATAATACAAGAAATACAACAGCACTCCCACTACTTTTCCTATAAACACAAGGCTCGTCTACATTTTTGATGAAGTCAAATTCTTTGATTGTCTCATCAAATCGTATATTCCAACTTCTGGAGGCTTGCTTGAGTCTATAAATGGATCGTTTAAGCTTGCATACTTTATTATGATCATCCTTAGATGCAAACCCCTCAGGTTGTGTCATATAGACTTCCTCTACGAGGTTCCCATTAAGGAAAGCTGTTTTGACATCCATCTGTCAAATCTCATAATCAAAGTGTGCAGCTAGTGCCAGTAAAATTCGAATGGACTTTATCATTGTAACAGGCGAGAAGGTTTCGTCATAGTCAATTCCTTGGATTTTTCTATAACCTTTCGCCACCAACCTAGCCTTATAGGTTTGGATGTTGCCTTCTGCATCAGTTTTACGCTTGTAAATCCACTTGCAACCTATGGGTTTTATGCCTTCAGGTGCATCTACCAAGTCCCAGACTTGATTCTGATACATAGAGTCTATTTCAGATTTCATGACCTCAAGCTACTTGACTGAATCAATGCCACGCATTGCTTCATCATAACTGGTGGGATTGTCATTATCAATGTCCTGATCATGTTCCTCATCAATATGGAAACCATATCTTTCAGGCTCATGTATTTCTTTACCAGACCTTCTGAGTTCATAACCTTGTGGTTGTTCCGTCGCTGCCCTTTTGAGGGGTCTGATGTTTAGTTCTATGTTAGTTTGTTCTTCTCGTACCTCATCGAGGTCAAGTCTACTCCCACTATATTTCTTGATAAGGAATTCATTCTATAGAAATTTAGCATTTCGTGAGGCAAATGTTCTTTGTTCATTTGGGATGTAGAACACGTATGCTCTTGAGTTCAAGGTATATCCTACAAACTTACATTTAACTGCCCTATCATCCAATTTATTAGTTTGTGTGAGCTTGACATATGCGTCACATCCCCAAATTCTTAGATAATTAAGACTAGGACGTTTCCCAGACCATAACTCATATGGTGTTTGACTAACAGTCTTGGAAGGAACTTGGTTTAGTAGTAGTGTTGCAGTTTCTAAAGCAAGACCCCAAAATGAAAGAGGTAGATCCGTGCCTGGTATCATTGATCAGACCATATCTAATAATGTCCAATTTCTCATTTCGGAGACCCCATTATGCTGTGGAGTTCCCGGAGGAGTCCACTGGGAAACAATGCCATTTTCTCTCAAGTAATCTTGAAATTTGTTGCTTAAGTATTCACCACCTCGGTCAGACCTTAGTGACTTAATACTTTTATTAAGCTGGTTTTCTACTTCAACCTTGAAGTCTTTGAATTTCTCAAAGGCTTCAGATTTGTACCGCATAAGGTACACATACCCATATCATGAATGATCATCGATAAAGGTAATGAAGTAGGAGAATCCACCTCTAGCGGTGACTGACATTGGTCCACATACATCAGAGTGTATGAGTTCTAATGTCTCCGTTGCACGCTGTTCTTTACCTTTGAAGGGTAATTTGGTCATCTTACCAAGTAAACAAGACTCACAAGTTCCATAAGGTTTATATTTGAAGGGTTTGAAATACCCATCCTTATGTAGCTTAGTTAATCTTGTTTCATTGATATAACCTAAGCGACTGTGCCATAGAAGTGATTCATTGAGATTATTCGAGTTAACATTGTATATATTAGAGGTTGAACATTCTTTGTTAGTTTGTAAGACATAGATACCATTATTAAAAATACCATCTCCATATTTTATTTCATTGAAATAAATAGAACATTCATTACAACTTATTAGGCATGAAAAACCTTTATTACATAAAGAAGAAATTGAAATGATGTTCTTTACTAGAGAAGGTACATAAACACAATCTTCTAAGTCTAAAACTAAACCATTCGGCAAAACTAATGAATAAGTCCCCACGCATAATGCAGCCAGTTTTGCTCCATTACCCATGCGTAAGTCAACCTCCTAATGATGGAGTCTCCTACTGTTTCTCAGGCCCTGCACATTGTTACAAAAGTGAGTCCCACAACCGGTGTCAAGCACCCAAGTAGAAGGTTCAAAGTTTTGAGAATATAGTTCAATCATATACAACATACCTGAAGCATTGGGCTTCTTGGCCTCTTGGGCTTCCTTGGCTTTCATGGATCTGCAGTCTTTCTTCCAATGACCCTTATTTCCATAAAAGAAACATTTCCCATTTCCATTTTTCTTCTCCACCTTACCATTGGGCTTTAGGTGATCTGGAGCCTTGGCTTTGCCTTATTTTTCTTTGGGCCTCATGGCTTCAGGTCCGTACTCATAAACATGATAGAGGTTTTAAGCTTCGGTTTCAAGTCATTCTCTGCTTGCTTTATCAGATTGTGCAATTCTGCTAAAGTAGCTTCTTTATCAGACAGATTAAACTGCATAATAAAGTTAGAGAATTCTTTTGGTAAGGACTGAAGAATTAGATCGTGACCTATCTCATGATCCATGATGAACCCGAGGTTGGCCAATTTTTCAATGTGGCCAATCATCTTAAGCACATGTCCACTAACAGATCCTTCCTTATACCTTGTTTGGAATAAGGCACATGACACTTGCAATCTCACGGTATGAGCGGAAGTTGCATACAACTCCTTCAAGTGAAAGATGATGGTTTGAGCATCCATATCTTCGTGAGCTTTCTGAAGTTCGTTCGACATAGAGCCAAGCATTATGCGAACTGCTTGCTCATCATCATCGACGTGTTTCTTCCAAGCATCAAATGTATATTGGTCAACATCTTCTGCGGGTTTAGGTGGAAATGGTCTTTCAAGAACATAGAAACTCTTTTCTTGTCGTAAGATAATTTTAAGGTTTCTAAACCAGTCATTGTAGGTGTCCCCTTTGAGCTTATGCTTATCAAGGATGGAACGAAGTGATACTCTGTTTGCCATTTGAATGTTTGTGAAATATTTTAACCCACCTGTTAAGAGAAAATGTTAAAATTAGGAATATGTTTTCATTAATGTTTCATAATAATAAAAGCTTTTAATATTATGAAGTTACTCCCACTCGATTATTTTAAAATTTTAAGCAAATCGCATCAACCCCAATATGATGGATTTCTTGTGGGCAAGGATCCCATTATCATCATTTCATAACTCCAACTAGGGCTGGTCATTATAAAATACGATAATTAGGTAGGTTCCCAACCAATTTATGATATAAATCACAAGTCCTTGATCATTGGGTTGGGCAAACAAACATGCCATAGCTTATGCTAGTCCTTGTAGACACCCAATCTTTGCCACTAGGTTATAAGACCACGCCTAAGGGTCGCTGCGTCTTATGACTCAGAAAAGTCAAACCACTGTCAATAGTACGATTTAGCGATAAATTAGTATTGGTCAGTCTGGTAAAGCCTAATCCTGCCAATACGGTTTAAGCCCTTTGGGTCTATACTTTACAATGGGAGGGAAATTTTAGACTTAAATTATTATTGAGGATATTAGCAAGTTTAAGTGAATAACTGTCAAATGGATTCCTCCATTGAAATTCCCCAGAGGGAGGGTGGAGATAACTCTCTTAAATACCCTTACCTCTTAGGCTCTTATTGCCTTGGTGACAGGAATAAACAATAGATCCTCCAAATTAGTCCAACACTTTAAATATGCTTTAAGGTAAGCTTTGAGTAAATGATTATCTAGATGTATTCACAACTTTTCCTTTTGGCTATAAAAGGTAGTGAGTGAAGGAAGACACCAAATCATTATCTAACTCTAGTAATACCTTTGGTTAAATTTGTAGGGGTTTTAGGGGCTAAATCCGGTAACGCAGCGGAAACGGTGGAAAATCAAATTTTTCGATTTCAAAAATTTTTCTCGGATTAATTAAATAAACATATTTATATAATTATACAATAATCAAATTATGAAATAAAATTCAATAAATCAATTTTATGTGAATTTACCAGATTACCCTTACACTTGGTATTTTGATCATTTTAGTCCGAAATTGATCAAATCAATTTTGGATGATTCTAAATCATTTCTAAGATGAACTTAGCATGTTCAAAACACCAAGAACAACAAAAACGCCAAATTTTTCCATTTGGCCGAGAGCTTCATTAAGCTCCAAATTGTGCATTTTGCACTTCCATGCTTCAAGACACATCCAAATGAAATCCAATAAACATGAAACTTTATATGCATCATATACACATCCTTATACACAACATAAATGAAAATCCCCAAATTTGGATGAGGTCTTAAACCCTAATTTTTCAATTTCTTCAAATTGGACAAATTAGACCAAATTGGTTAAATCAATTACTTCAAGCATGTTTCTTCCATCCAATTAAAGTCTCAACCCAATGAAACAACTATAGATAAAATCTAGGTCATTTAAAAGTGGGTCAACAACTCTATATTAGCAACAAAGTTTCCAAAACCTTAAAAGAACACTTATAACTGCACTAGTCACAAGCTTCCATCATTATACATGATCAACACTTTCACCAAACTTCCATTCATCAAAAACACAAAGAATAAAGAAAAGAATAACATTAGAACATCACAAGAAGTAGCCTAGAACATAAGGAACAATTTCCTCTCTAATAGCAAGTTAAGAAAACTTACTAAATCCAAGCTTTTTCTTTAGTTTTTCCTTTCTTCCTCTCAAGCTTCTCTTGTTTTCTTTAATGGAGTTTAGGTTAAAGTGTATTAGGTTATTTACCAAATGAAAAATAAAACAATTTATACTTGTCTCACTTTAGCCTTGGCCGAATTTGGCCAAGCATTTACAAGAAAAATTAATTTCAATTTCATTTGAATTTCAATTTTATCAACTTGTTAAATATCTAATAAACACTTTATAGGTATTTTAATTAAGTCAACAAAGGCAACTAAGCCTTAAAAACAAATATCCAAATCTTAAGATATTTATATTTTAATTAATTTAATCATTTAACAATTAAATAATTAATTAATTAATTAAATACAAATATATTAAATATATGTATTATATTTACATTAAATATTAAATACATATATACATTTATGATATTAGTCAAATATCTCAATTTGACTATTAATTAATGTGTATTTAAATTAATCAAGTATTAAATGTAAATACACAATAATTAAGGAAATGACTATTGGGTCCCTAAGCATGTATTTTGCGTTTAACCTTTAAACGACTTTATAAATAATCAACATTATTTATAAGTGTTGCTCTAGTGCTCTACGAGTATATTTCATTATTGAGACTCTCTAGATTCAGGCATATCCGTCACGAAATCCAATTTCGTGTCCATAATTTATCCACCCGTAAATTATGACGATCTCAGATAAACTCACTGAATCATACAGGTCGAGGTCATGGAAAATGTATAATTCCTCCGTCACAAGTATCCGGATATATCCCAGAGATATAGATGTAAACGTCAAATCTCTATGGGGATTATCTAGTCGACTATTCTATTAGCAATCTCAAAAAGAATGTTTAGAACTAGTATTATGCTACATTATCTTCACTCGGTACCTTGCACACGACAATATCCCCTCGCGACACAATCTCTCGAATGATGTGGTATTTGCGTTCAACATGCTTCGACTTCTGATGCGCCCTCGGTTCCTTTGCTTGCGCAATGGCTCCAGTATTATCACAGTATAACGGAATCACATTCTCGATACTTGGGACAACTCCCAATTTTGTGATAAAGTTCTTTATCCACACAGCCTCTTTTGCAGCTTCAGAAGCTGCAATATATTCCGCCTCGGTGGTGGAATCTGCTGTCGATCCCTGTTTGGAACTCTTCCAACAAACTGCACCTCCGTTAAGGGTAAATACAAATCCACATGTAGACTTTCTATCATCGGGATCCGATTGGAAATCAGAATCCGTATACCCGTTAACTTGTAGTTCGTTTCCTCCATAAATTATTAACTTATCCTTAGTACCTTTAAGATACTTGAGGATATGTTTAATGGCCATCCAATGGTCATGACCTGGATTGGACTGATATCGACTAGTTATGCTAACAGCGAAACTGATATCAGGCCTCGTACATAACATGGCATACATTATGCTACCCAAACACGGAGCATATGGTTGGTTAGACATTCTAACCTTCTCATCTTCTGTTTGTGGACTCATCTTTTTAAAAAAGATGAATCCCATGTCTGAATGGTATGTTTGCTGTCTTACAGTTACCAAAATTATACCATTCCAAGATCTTATCTATGTACGTTGATTGGGATAACCCAATCAGCCTCCTTTGTCTATCTCTATAGAGTTTTATCCCTAAAACATATGAAGCTTCTCCCAGTTCCTTCATGGAGAAATTCTTACAGAGGTACGCTTTTACGCTTTGTAACATACCTAAATCATTCCCAATGATTAAGATGTTATCAACATATAGGACTAAAAATACGACCATGCTCCCACTGGCCTTCTGATACACACAGGATTCTTCTGAATTCTTGAGAAAACCAGACGATCTAATAATCTTGTCGAATCGAAGATTCCAACTTCGTGAAGCTTGTTTAAGTCCATAAATGGACTTCATAAGCTTACATACCATGCACAAGTTTTCGCTGGACGTAAAACCTTCCGGTTGTTCCATATAGATTTTTTCATTAAGAAATCCATTTAGAAAAGAAGTTTTGACATCCATTTGCCAAATCTCGTAGTCATGATACGCAACTATAGAAAGCAAAATCCGAATAGACTTAAGCATTGATACTGGTGAAAAAGTTTCATCGTAGTCGACGCCAGGTCGCTTCGTGTAACCTTTTGCTATCAGTCGGGCCTTGTAAGTTTCAACCTTACTGTCAGGCCCGCGCTTCCTCTTATAAACCCATTTACAACCGATAGGAACAATTCCTTGGGAAGCGGAACCAAGTCCCAAAATTGATTCTCATGCATTGAGTCTATCTCGGATTTCATGGCACATTGCCATTTCACGGAGTCGATGTCCAATATCGATTCTCTATAGGTGAAAGGATCTGTCTCTTCAACTAAGAGAACATCCAGACTCTTTTCTTGTATCAAATACAAGCGTTCAGGAGGTCTAGATACCATTTCCGACCTACGGAGTGTATGTGTTGAAGGTCCTTCATCTACTTGAACTTCAGGTTCCTCCGTTGGTTCGTTGTTTTCAGGTTGGACTTCATCAAGCTCAACCTGTCTATGATTACCACCTTCTGACAAAAATTCTACTTCTAGAAATTTTGCGAAGTGAGCTACGAACACATTTCGATGCTCGGTATCATAGAACAGATATCCCCTCGTATTCGAAGGATATCCGAAAAACCTAAACTTTTACCCTCGAGGCGAAAGCTTATCTTGCCGAGTCACCCTGACATAGGCAGGACAACCCCAAACCTTAATATAATTAAGATTTGGTCTCCTACCGAACCATATCTGATACGGAGTCGTAGGAACAGCTTTTCAAGGAATCTTGTTCAAAAGATGTGCAGCTGTTAAAAGAGAGTAGCCCCATAAATAATAGGGCAAATCTGTGAAACTCAACATTGATCGGACCATATCCAATAAAGTTCGATTTCTCCTCTCAAACACTCCATTGTGTGTGGAGTACCTGGAGGAGTATATTGAGCGAGAATCCCATTCTCCTTCATATAATCCATGAACTCACCACTCATATATTCGCCACCTCGATCAATCGAAGGCATTTAATATATTTACCAGTTTGTTTTTCTGCTTCATTTCGGAACTCTTTGAACTTTTCAAAGGTTTCTGATTTATGTCGCATCAAATAGACATAACCGTACCGTGACAGATCATCGGTAAAGGTAACGAAGTATGAATAACCACTGTGAGCAGTTTGACTTAGTGGACCACATACATCAGAATATACGAGTTCCAGTAAGTTAGTGGCGCGGTGTCCAACACCGGAAAATGAGGCTTTGGTCATCTTACCCTGAATACAGGATTCACAAGTTGGATAAAATTCAATGGTAAGATCTGATATCAAACCATTCCTAACCAATTGGGTAAGGCGTTTAACGCCAATGTGACCAAGCCGCATATGCCAAAGTTCAGTATTATTAATTACAGGTAGATTACATTTATTAATTCCAGTATTCAAAATATCTTTTGAAGTTTGCAATGTATAATGACCATGCTGGTTTGGACAACAAAGGATCTGAATATTATTTCTATCATATAAATATAAAGAACTATTCTTAATATTAATACAAAAGCCTTATGTATCCAATACAAAAAGTGATATAATATTAGCTACACATCCTGGTACAAAATGGCATTCATTTAAAAAAAGTGTCTCATTCGGTAATGAGATCTCGCATACTCCCACTGCAACTGCATCCAAAGAGTCTCCACTCCCGAATCGCAACTGCATCTCTCCGGGCTTCAGCCTTCTACTTTCCTTCAGCACCTGCAACGAATTGCAAATGTGAATGGGACAAGCAAAATCTAAAATCCAGCTGGATGTAACGGCTTCACAAGCCAAAGATAATTCAATAACTGGAAAAATAAATGTACCTGATGTAGATGCTTTATCTCTCCTCAGCTGGGCGATGTAATCAGAACAGTTCTTTTTCCAATGCCCGACTTTGCCGCAGTGGTGGCATTTGTCTTCAGAAGCCCTATTGGGCTTAGCTATCTTTGGCTGTTGTTGAGGACCGAAACCCTTCTTCTTCTTCCCACTCTTATTCTTTCCCTTTGACCATGTCTGGGAAGAAGCAGAGAGAGAAGTAGGTCTCGGAGGGCGAGTCGGTACTCCCTTCTTGAGGTCCTCTTCCGCCGTGAGCAACATCCTATGTAGCTCTTGGTAGGTACATACAGTCCCATTCATGTTGAAGTACATCACGAACTGGCGATATGAAGTTGGGAGTGAACCAAGAATGACACTCCTACCGAGAATGTCATTCAAGATGAGATTATGTTGCCTCAATTGATCGATCAAATCGATCATCTGAAGAACATATGGGCTAACATCTTGCCCCTCATCCAAACGCGCATGGAACAGTTCCATTGCGACTTTGTGAACAATCATTTGTTCTTGGTTCTCAAACGATTGTCTCAATCGCGTCATCATACTATACGAATCTAACATGCCATAGTATTGTTTCTTGAGTTTCGGAGACAGTGAACTAAGGATGTACGATTTAATCCTTAAATCATCATCCTTCCAAGTTTCATAAACTTGGCGTTCCTCCTCCGTAGCGTTCGCACCAACAGCAAGGGGCAACGGACCCTCAAGAACATATCCCAACTTTTCGGAATCGAGGACAATCCTCAAATCCAATTCCCAGTCAGCGAAGTTCTCAGCGCCTTTAAGTTTGTTCGCATCAAGCATACGCGCAATCTGATTTGTGGATGGTGCCGCCATCGTAAATCTATCATATAGATCATGAAAAACGGTTAGCAGAAATTAAGCAGTTTCATATAATATCAAAAGCATAAACTAGATCATGGATTTTTAATCTAAAAATGCATCTCCCACTAAATCATGCAATACTGTAATCCCCAAACAGAATACAAAGATTTAATAATTAAATTAAATACAAATAGTGAAAAGTGGATCCCGTGAATATATTTCAGCTCACAGCAGAGGCACGGTCTCGCCTACGTATATTCATCAGGTAGACAACTCATTTGTCAATCACTCAATAGTGACTCCTGGGTTTCCGGTCCTGGTCGTTTCTCATTGTCGCTGCGAAGGCAGGCCCACAAGGAGACGTACCAAGGTTAAACTCGTCAATGATAAACTCAAGTTACTTACGTAATCCTGACAACTAGGGTACGTTCAGAATTCCGCTTTCGCTTGAATATTTCTAGTATCTGATATACATCCGGTATACATAAATCTCTATCGGCTACACCCTCACAGCAGAGGAACGGTCTCAGATGTAGTCACGGAGAAATATTTATAAACCGTATTGACAAGACGGACCACATAACATGCATCAAATACATAATTACATTTAAACCATATTAATTAGGGATTTTCCGCTAAGTGTCATACACCCTAAATCTAACCAATTTAGATTCTAATAAGCATGTATAAAGTCAAGAAAACATGATTAAACATTGATTTAATAAAGGCTTATCATTTTAGGGGGCCTAGAATCAGACTCGCTCTGATACAATTTTGTAGGGGTTTTAGGGGCTAAATCCGGTAACGCAGCGGAAACGGTGGAAAATCAATTTTTCCGATTTCAAAACTTTTTCTCGTATTAATTAAATAAACATATTTATTTAATTATCTAATAATAAAATTATGAAATAAAATTCAATAAATCAATTTTATGTGAATTTACCAGATTACCCTAACACTTGGTATTTTGTTCATTTTAGTCCGAAATTGATCAAATCAATTTTGGATGATTCTAAATCATTTCTAAGATGAACTTAGCATGTTCAAAACATCAAAACACCAAGAACAACAAAAAACCCCCAAATTTCTCCATTTGGCCGAGAGCTTCATTAAGCTCCAAATTGTGCATTTTGCACTTCCATGCTTCAAGACACATCCAAATGAAATCCAATCAACATGAAACTTTATATGCATCATATAAACATCCTTATACACAACATAAATGAAAATCCCCAAATTTGGATGAGGTCTTAAACCCTAATTTTTCAATTTCTTCAAATTGGACAAATTAGACCAAATTGGTTAAATCAATTACTTCAATCATGTTTCTTCCATACAATTAAAGTCTCAACACAATGAAACAACTATAGATCAAATCTAGGTCATTTAAGAGTGGGTCAACAACTCTAGATTAGCAACAAAGTTTCCAAAACCTTAAAAGAACACTTATAACTACACTAGTCACAAGCTTCCATCATTATACATGCTCAACACTTTCACCAAACTTCCATTCATCATAAACAAAAAGAATAAAGAAAATAATAAAATGAGAACATCACAAGAAGTAGCCTAGAACAAAAGGAACAATTTCCTCTCTAATAGCAAGTTAAGAAAACTTACTAAATCCAAGCTTTTTCTTTAGTTTTTCCTTTCTTCCTCTCAAGCTTCTCTTGTTTTCTTTTAATGGAGTTTAGGTTAAAGTGTATTAGGTTATTTACCAAATGAAAAATAAAACAATTTATACTTGTCTCACTTTAGCCTTGGCCGAATTTGGCCAAGCATTTACAAGAAAAATTAATTTCAATTTCATTTGAATTTCAATTTTATCAACTTGTTAAATATCTAATAAACACTTTATAGATATTTTAATTAAGTCAACAAAGGCAACTAAGCCTTAAAAACAAATATCCAAATCTTAAGATATTTATATTTTAATTAATTTAATCATTTAACAATTAAATAATTAATTAATTAATTAAATACAAATATATTAAATATATGTATTATATTTACATTAATATTAAATACATATATACATTTATGATATTAGTCAAATATCTCAATTTGACTATTAATTAATGTGTATTTAAATTAATCAAGTATTAAATGTAAATACACAATAATTAAGGAAATGACTATTGGGTCCCTAAGCATGTATTTTGCGTTTAACCTTTAAACGACTTTATAAATAATCAACATTATTTATAAGTGTTGCTCTAGTGCTCTACGAGTATATTTCATTATTGAGACTCTCTAGATTCAGGCATATCCGTCACGAAATCCAATTTCGTGTCCATAATTTATCCACCCGTAAATTATGACGATCTCAGATAAACTCACTGAATCATACAGGTCGAGGTCATGGAAAATGTATAATTCCTCCGTCACAAGTATCCGGATATATCCCAGAGATATAGATGTAAACGTCAAATCTCTATGGGGATTATCTAGTCGACTATTCTATTAGCAATCTCAAAAAGAATGTTTAGAACTAGTTTCTAAACTGTACCACGGGCCCATGGTTTTATCTGATTGCTAATCATGTGGACTACCTATGCTCTGATACACAGAACTGACGGATCCTATCTTGACACACATAGGACACCCTGAGGATCTATCCACACCCAACGAACATGCGGAGGTCTGATCTAAATAGATCAGTGACGTGACTGTCATCTAAGTGTAGAAGATGTCTCATGTGCCCACAATGGCATCTCAAGTCTAAGAATCACAAGTGCTACTCAACCCGAGAAGATTCTTATTGACGTTGGTATACCATCCATTAAGAATCTTCGGTGAGTCGTTCAGTGTTTATCCGCTATAAACACCCACACGTCTATACCAGTCTCCAAGACTGATGGTTCATTGAGAAACTATTGGAATCATATATTCTAGTATACGACATGTACCGGTCTCAACGGGTTTACTATACTGATCAAGTAGTGTCAACCTTGACCATGAACTGTTTGAGAATGACAACGTCATGATACTACTCAATGTCAGTTGCGACGCTTTTGCAACAGTACCGTGACTAATCATTCTAAGGTTATTACGTCTTTACCATATTAAAAGATACATTATATTATAGAAACTGCATATATTATTCATAATAATAATGTTTTACATAAGTATTCATAAAGAAATACAACAGGGAATTGGTGCTCTGAGCACCAACCCCAACAAAATTAACTTTAGTTTGGAAAGTTTTATTAACCCCTTCGTCCAAACCTACTTGTATCTTTTATAATGTCTTTTATTATAAACAAGTGATTTATATTTATTAGCCTTAAAGGTAATAAATCTCTAAGTTCATCACGAATCAATTACTTAGCTAAGGGAAAAGCAATACACTCTTTATTTCTTAGAAAGTCTCTAGATGCTTGCATCCTAAAATAATCATGCCAATTCTAATCATACATAGAATCATCAAGCATATGAGTTTTAATATATTGGAATTATTTTAGGCATTAAATAACTTTGATTAATATTTAATTATGATATTGTATTTTATTTTATTCAAAGCAATTTACTATTCACGTTTTTCTGCAGACGCGTGAACTTTAAATGCAATTTCACAATTCAAATATTAACCAAATCATGCAAAAATTGTACCTAAAATTAAGTTCAGGGTGTTAGCTTTCCAACAAGCTTTTAAACACCCAATTTCGAGTTCAAACGAGTGAGAACTAATCAAAACAAAAACCTGGCTCTGATACCACTGTTGGGAAGCGGCCGCGAGTGCCCAGCGGAAAATTAAAATTATTATGCCACTTTCCCTTTTCCAAAGACCCATTTTTTTTATTATTCTACAAGCCTAGGTATTTTACTATATATTCTAAGCATAAAACTCATAAAACATGCAAAGAACATAAACCTAAACATGCTAACTATCATAAGAACTCTAATTAAAATAAAGAAAGAAAAAGACTTACTTGAACCGAAGATTCCTCCAGTCCTCCCTTCAATCTAAAAGCTTTTCTCGAACTCAGCAAGCTCTTCCACGTTCCAAAGAGCCACCCAAGTGTGTGGCCTCCAAAGATGCATACACAAAAGCCAAAACTCAACGGCAAGACTACGCCTCGAGTGCACGGGTATTTTGCCTTTGGTGCTAACCTAGGCAAATACCTCAAAACTCTTAACTCGAGGTTCCTCTAGTCAATTAGACTTAAGGATCCTCAAAATCAGTGACTTACTCTTAAACTTTAGAGTTGCTCACTTATATAAACCCAATATATGAAAGGTTTTGCTGTAAAAATTTGTGAAGAATTCTTTGGGTTTATATAGTACTCCAAAGACAATAAAATTAATTAAGAATCCGATGTGAGATAAAAGCTAATTTAATCTTAGCCATTGGATCTTAATTTAGTGGTTTAATGAGATTATAAAAACCTAATAAGAGTTTGGGCCGAATTGGAATTCAAAACAAATAACAAAAAAAATTTACTATTCACAATACTATTCACATGAATAGTAATTTTTTTAAATTCCAATTCCCAAAGTGCCCCTATCTTCATTCACCAATCCCTAAGCCACTATGGAACCTCATAAATGATATGTTCAATAATTAAACACATTGAACCATTTATGAACAATTCCTACAACAATCATATATGATGTTATATTTGTAATGTGCAGTGTTAACCATTGATTTCGACTTTGTTGTGTGTTACATTTTGGGTTTCCCTCAAGTTGGACATGAAATGAATCGTGATAATTTAATCGAACTTAAATTATCCTTCGATCAGATGGTCGTTTCATTTCAATGACCAAGGTTGACATCTAGCAACATGCCAAGGCCCCCAAATGAGAATGAAATATATATATACCCATTCTGTATGCGATTTACATATGATACGGTCCCTCGCCTCACTGTATCCCCACGTATTGACCTAGGGTACGGAAAGTGTCTACCCATATGGTCAAAGGTATGATGTTGATAGTGTCATGAATCATGCTAACCCAAGAATCTCACATGATTCTTCCGCTGTGGCCACAGTCTCAAGCACTGATCATACATATCAACCCGCGAACTGGAATACTACTCTTATAAGAAAATATTATCCGAGAGAGTGACGATTCTCTGTTGTATCCTTACAAACTTCATATGTTTCAACAAATGACCCAATCATACCCTTATGACCGGATCTTTTGAACCGGGGAAGGAGAATGTCAACGTTATTTGATCCACACATATGATTGTAAAGACCTCAAGTCTAAGGACTAGTCATATAATCGATACATGAAAGTTCTCACAGACACATGTGATAAACACTCCATATGAAAACTTTTAGCGGTCAGTTCGATGGACACGAGCAACTCATGCATCCATGTGATACACAAAGTAGACGGATCTCCGCTAGTAGCATATGATATCGGCTACCCCACTTAAGGGCGGATCATATCATCATGCTAGTCTCTTCGCTTTGTGAACGCCCAGATTATTCACAAAACTATTACTAGGAACATTTGAGAGTAATGATTCTCATAAGGCGTGGAAACCATCATCTTATTACTCCAAGGGCTTTATTACAGTGTTGATGATTGATATAAGCTATGTAAGACACGTATAATAAAGATTTTTATTTTATTAATTAATGAAAAATATTATAAATACATGTACATATAGCCCATCCACAAGTTGGGTATAGGGCATATCCATAACACTATCACCCCCAGACAAACAGACAAGTTTAATTAGTGAATAAGGAAATTAAATAAATTTTAGAAAAATGGTTAACCCAAATTGCAAAGATTGGTCTCTTCGACTGACTGATGCACTCTGGGCATATCGAACAGCTTTCAAAATATCTTTTGGAATGTCCCCATATCATATGGTTTATGGAAAACCTTGTCATTTGCATGTAGAACTTGAGCATAAAGCGTTTTGGGCTAATAAAGCATTCAATTCAAACCTTGAAAATGCTGGTCATGAACGTAAATTGCAACTAAATGAAATTTAAGAGTTAAGGAATGATTCATATGAGAACACGAAAATTCTTAACTCTAAAACTAAGGCATTTCATGATAGTCGAATTTCACGAAAAATATTTGAAGTTGGTCAAAAGGTTTTGCTTTATAATTCTCGTCTTCATTTATTTCCTGAAAAATTAAAATCCAAATGGAGTGGCCCATTCATTGTGAAACACGTTTACCCATACGGAACTATTGACATTGAGAATCCTAGGGATGGTGATATATTTAAAGTAAATGGACAGCGTCTGAAACCTTTTTTGGAGTGCTCAAAATTTCAAGAAAATTTTTTCCTGTCAAACCCAATATACCTTGATTGATGTAAGTTTCTTTTATTTTCTATTTAATATTTCTCTAATTTCTATTTTTCTTAGTTTTGCAGTATTTTTATTTTTTATTTTTTATCTCACACCCCGGTAAAGCAGCGGATAACGGTACTCTGTGACTCAAGGTCGGTTATTTCAGTCTCCTAAAATTACTGATACCCTGCAAACCAAAGCATGGAATAAAATCTTGCAAACCTCCGCAAACATTTTCCTTCTCTCTCCCAAAATGCTCTGAAAAAAATTTACAAAGCACGCACAGAAAGGATGAGCCCTCTTATAATTCATGGTATTCCTAGTGATATCCGTTGGGTAATTGAAGCAAAAAATCACTTGGCAGGTGAGTCATCTGACTCTTTCATTTCATACATGTCTGGTTTAGGGAAAAACACCTATTCTAAAAAATGAAGAGCTAAACAATTAGGTGTTTTTTTTATAATTATACACGTTGTACGTGCAACACTCGTTGTCGTTCTTTAGGAATGGTGTCTGATAGTCGAGAAGATAAAATTAATTCATCAGGGATGGCTTGAGTAAGGAGTCTTTGGATGATATATCATTGAATTTTGAGACACATCCTAGTGGATATATTCATCGAGAGATTCGCAAGTTACATACATAATTTCTAAAAGACAGACAACAATACAGTCTCGAGAATCTGACTTTAAAAGACCCCGTTATGTTTATTTCCTTTAAATTTTATTTACTATTTTGATTTACTTTTTGCCGACAGTATCTAACCTTTTTGTTCATGATCTATTTTCCTAATAATTATCATTTTGCAGGTATTATTGTATTTATTACTCACCCTTTTCAGGATCTATAAATTCAGCTCGTCACTTCTCTCTCTTCAACACAACTAGCTAAGAGAGATAGCATAAATGGAGACAACTTCAAAACGAAGATTCACTAATATCTGTGTGTTTTGTGGAACTAGCTCCAGAATTAAACCAGTATTTGTTGAGTCTGTGAGAGAATTGGGTAGAGTTATGGCAAATAGAAACATGCACTTAGTATATGGCGGTGGCAATCTTGGATTGATGGTGTTTATTTCAAAAGTTGTATAAGAAAGTGGCAGTCACGTTTTGGGGATCATTCCAAAACTCTTAATGGAGGACAACATCATCAGAAAATCAAATGGAGAATAATGTATTATCCCAGGTATGTCTGAAAGGCTCACTGAAATGATCAATCATGCTGATGCTTTCATTGCTTTACCAGGTTGGCTAGGAAGGTTGGAAGAAATATTCACAGTTGCGTCATGGGAAAAATAGAATATTCACCAAAAACCCATTGGGCTGTTAAATGTTAATGGATTTTTCGATTTTCTTTTTGTATTTCTTGAAGATGCCAAAAGAAATGGGTTTATTTCAAAATCAGTAAGAGATATCTTCCTAACTGCAAGAAAAGATGATGATTGAATTGACCAACTCTTAGCTTATGAACCAAGAATCGACCATATTATTTCCAAGTTGAAGTGGTCTGGTAACGATCGTGGCAAAAAGCGCAAAGTAAACCTGGACCTTAATCTGTAATCTTTAGTTGTAACTGTAACCGTCAATTCCACAATAAGTAGGTGACATCTTCTAAACTCTACCTCTCTTTCTTTAAACATTGGGGACAATGTCCAATTTTGGTTGGGGGAGGGGATAATTTACTAGATAATTTTCACGTTTCATTGATGTTTTTATTCAAAAAAAAGTTTTTACTTTATTGTTATTTTGTTTGTAAAAATATATATCCATATATATACACAAAAACTAACAACAAATTTTTTTTCTGAACCAAGTGGAATTATTGTTCAGAGGTGGCTGTGTAAGAAGTTTTCACTCCTGAGACACATCTCAATATAATTTGTAACAAGTTATTTGTTGTTCTTTTCTTTTTGAATCATTTTAATATGTGAATTCTCCATAACATTGATTAAATTTGATCTTTATATGCTCATCTGACAGATATTTGTTGGAAAATTATGACCCATAGCATCACTATTTGTACAGAACATGGCGTTATTTGTACAAAACATGGCGTTGTTGTACAAATTAACTATGTGACAAAGGAAATTGCTCTTTTATCATTTGTAATTGGATTACCGATATATATAAATGATAAAAGTCCATATGATTAGTACCAGATTAATAAGATATGAGACAATATTAATCCACTAAGGTTTAATCATTAAATATCTCTAGTCATAATATTATCGAGACTGGACATCGATAATACGGAATAGACAAGTATTGCACTTGTGCGCATTATGGAGGCATAATGGCATAGTTCTCATATATTTGGGTATTGGAAATTCATGCAAGTGTAATAGGAGGTTCTGTTTACTAATGGTACGGAAACAGCTTCGCTCTGGATAAACCCCTCGGAATCACATTGGTAGTATGACTATGTGTCTATGGGAATCCGAATCAGGGTAGGTGTATTTGGTCTTAACCTGAGACTTGCATCGCTAATACTTGCGATGATCAGTATACTTTGGTTTTGGTCGTCCGAGGCTTTAACAGGTTATGTGTACGCCTCTTCTGGGTATACTGAGAATCGTAGTGTATTGGGTGTGATGTCAAGATGGAAGTATCACTTCAGTCATATGGAGATGATGATCACGTAGGATACGGAACTAGTACTCTTAAGTACTACGGTCATCGGGATAATATGACTAAGTCATGATTATCCGATTATAGAGACTAGTTGCCAGTGATCTGATATATGCTTCGTACGGGGCAAACATAATTCCATCCCCAGGCCTAGCATGTGACATCCGATACTGGATCGTAATACGCAATACTACGTATGCTACGCCTGACTTTAAAGAATATTTCTGGAGAATTGGGTAGGCATGGTGCTTTGCTAGAAGTCATCCATCTCTTGTAAATCGGTAAGAGCGTGGTACCGGGTACGCACGTATTCGGATAGTCCGATGACAATATTTACTGCCAACATATCCAGGGATCTCTTGGGTCGCTTCCCGAAGATTCACCGATGAGATTTGACTCGAACATAAAATTAATCTGGGATTAATTATAAGAGAGAAAGTTAATCTGGGATTAATCACGACAATAATTAATCTGGGAATTAATTATCAAGAGAAAGAATTAATCTGGGATTAATTACGTCGAGAATTTATCTGGGATTAAATTCTTCGAGAAGAGAGAACGCGGTTAATTTAGAATTAATCGGTAAAATAAATTTAATAGTTAAATTGGATTTTTCTATTCAATTTATTTATATGGGCTAAAATAATATATTAGATATATTAATTGAAATTAGATTTCAATACAGAAATAAAATTGGATTTTAATTCAAGCGAATGAATTAATTTAGAATTAATTCGTGAGCGACTTCCGTAATAATTTTGCTAGGTGTTATTATTTAATTAAATTGGATTTAATTAAATCGTGACGGAAAATTCATTTAATCGGATTAAGCGAACCCGAGCCCGAAGTGTGTGGAGCAAGCCACTTGAATTTTGAATTAAATTCGGTCCCACCAACTTACATCACATGTCTATCAAGTGTCAACTTGAGTGATGGAAGTTGTTGGTGGCATTAAATGCCATTTTTCCCTCCAACACTTTGTCTTTGCTTTTGGTAAAAGGATATACACACTTTTGTGAGTTGACTTGGTCAATTGGGTTTTAGAAACACAAAACAAATTCTCTCTCTCCTTTTCTTTCTCCATGGCCGAACATTCATGTCTTTGGAAGGGAATTTTTTTTCTTTCATTTGTTCTTTCTAGCACATCAATTAGTGAATCAAGGTGATAGGGAAACTCACCCAAGTGTTGAAAACACTCAAGAAGGACTTGGAGCTTCCACCGAAATGCATAAAAAGTTTGAACTCATCCGATCAATGTGAGTATTTTCCACAACTCTTTTGATTTTATTCACACACAAATCACTCTTTGACGATCTTGGGATGTTCTAGGAACACTTACAATGGTATCAGAGCGATCTAAGTTTGATTTGAAAATCTAGGGTTCATGACTTTAATTTTGGAATTTTTGTGTTTGGAGCATGCAATGCCTAAATTGATGGTTGGGTTGAGTTTATATGATGTTGAATTGGATTTTTATATCATTGAATTTGTGATAAATTGATTAGATCAAAAATCCCCAAATCTTTATGACATGGCCGAATATAACCTAGGTTGTGTTCATGGTGATTTTTTGATTTTAGAAAATTGGATATGTTTAAAGCATGAAATAAATCTTGTATGTTAATTTAATTGGATTGAAATCAAATTGGGTGTTATTTTATGCATAATTGCCATGAGCTATACGCATGTTATAATGAATTGATTTTGCTTCAATTTGTGTTGGACATGAATTGGAGATGTAGAGCATGATTATTTGAATTAATTAGTGTTTTGGAAGCATTAGATTAATTAATTAATTATGGTAATTACACTTGAATTGAATTAATTAATTTGGAATAATGAGTTAATTTAATTTACTGTATTTGGGCTTAATGGGCTTGGTTGGGTCAAGTTTGATTTAGGATAATTGTTTGGATCCAAGTCCAAATATGATAATTGGGCATTTAAAATTTTAATTAGGCCTAATGGGCCTAAATTGATTTTTGGCATAGGGTGATTCCTAATTGGGCCTTGACATCTTGGGTTTGACCCATAATTGCCAAAGCCCATGCCTAAAGAATTAATTAAAAGCCCATTGGACTTTAATTGAATAGTATCGGATACTAATTGGGCCTTTGAGACCCGTTAAGATTGGATTTGGAATCCAAGTCTAAAAGGCACTATTGAAAGTGTAATTATTTAATTTGAAATTAAATATGAATTAGTATTGAATATAATTTTAATTGGATTTAAAATTATACTTCAATATAATTCAAGAATACGTACTTTGATTATTTATTCTTAAACGAGTTGGACTCGCGCAAATCTAATCGTTGCTTGAACATTGGATGATCATTAATTAAGGATTAATTAATTGGATTAGATTGATTGATAACATGCTTTGTGTGAATACTTGGATGTATGTATGAATAATGTATATCAGATGGATATTAGAAGGGTGAGGGCAATTTTGAAAATTATTGTAATAAATTTAGAATTTATTAAATTAGACCTGCGTGTCCAGCCTATTATCTCATTATCTCATTGTATTTTTTCTTCTCACCAATTCCCCTAAATGTAAATGAGGTTTCTTTAGAAGTATTATGAAATTGGGTAGAAGTATGAATAGTGCTAGCGGGAGAGAGGAAATGGAGAGATTTGTTCTAGGAACAAGTTTGTTGTATATCCATCCGCATATCATTATTAAATTTTATCGCGCCTTATTATGCTTTTAGAATGCATGCTTAATGGTGTATGATGAGACCTAATTAAAGATAATAAGTTGGTTGCCAAATTGCGACGAAAACCCTCATTTTATATTAAGCATTTTTCCTTCCATTGAATAATTCTCTCTCAAGATCCAAGATTGGCATTGTTTTGTTGGCCAAAGTCAAGACCCTTGTCCATCGCAGATGTGTTTGAATCATGAAAGCTTTGTTCCATATCGTACGCCTTGGGCAAGTTGTGATTTATTGGCCAAAGTCAAGTTCACTTCTTGTTCATCGGCCTCGATTACGAAGCTTTCCCACTGTCAATGGGTCACGCTTAACTAGTTTCATTAAACTTGTTGAGCCAAAGCCAAGGCTTAGTTGATATAGAGGAAAATGTTAGGCAATATATTGGATATATTAGCATATATTGGTTATATGTTTCGGACTTGGAGGTCCACCTACTGGATCTAGGAATTGAATGAGATCCAATTGATCTTAGAGATCTACCTAGTTAAGTTTCATACAACTTGTTGGCCAAAGTCAAGGTTGTGTGTTATTTAACGGGATCCTAGCCCTCTAGGAAACTAGGTTTCCCGAGTACTCCACAGAGGGTTAGAGGCTTACCGAAAAATTGTGGGAGGCAAGTATTAAATTTACAATTTCGTTTAGATACTTGCCAATACGCGTTCATTTCATTTTTCGTCATTAATTATTTAAATATAAATATATTAGTTGGCCTAATATTCAATTGTTGTTTTAATTAAACAGTTGGACTGTATTCAAACTACTTCATTTATAGTTGATTATATAATTAGATTACAGTAATCAATATCTTTGAATTTAACCAATCAATAATAGTTGATTATATAATTGAATGAGATCCAATTGATCTTCAGGTATGTTTGTTATAAACATGTCCACTGCTGGTTTTAAAATTGGATCTTAGATACTGGATGTGGTACATAAATATATGTACTGATGTGCGGGATCTACTGATTAGCAGGAGACTGGCTTCAGATGAGATTGACCTGCGAATCAGAAACGGGACGACAGTCATTGTTTTGGCCATAGAAACCTAAGTTTTGGAACTGCCCTTTGGGCATATACTTAAATTAGGTGACTGTTATAATGTATCTAGTTTGACTAGGAATATTATCTCTGTATCTAGTTTAACCCGTTGCGGGTATACCTTTATATTCTAGAACACTAAGTGTTTTGTTTATAAAGATGATATTGAGATAATCACATTAGATGTGAATAACAGTATTTATATTTAGAATATAAATGAATCTCAAACATATAATATGACAAACAAAAGGCTCAAACTGAATAAATCTGTTGAGACGTAAAAGTGGCATTGTTGTCTGGGACACATTATCAAGACTCGTATCTCCACACTTCTTTCAAAGAGTGGATACTAGGACGGATTTGATTCTAATTTAAATGATATCTACGAATCTAGTTTATTAGGCAAAGTGCCTACAACATCTTTTACTATGTAAAAGTGTAAGTGCCACCGATCTGTTAGCCCTCGTTCATAGTGACGTAAGTGGGCCCATGTCTGGCTAGGCTAGAGGTGGATATGAATACTTCGTAACCTTTACGGATGTGGCATCACGTTACGGTTATGTGTATCTTATGAAACACAAGTCAGAAACTTTTGAGTAATTCAAAGAGTTTCGACACGAAGTATAAAAACAGACCGGCAAGAGTATTAAAACATCACGATTGGACCGTGGTGGAAATACTTAAGCAATAAGTTTCTCGACTATTTGAAAGAGTATGGTATTCTTTCAAAGTAGACTCCTCCCGGAACACCTCAATTTGACGGTGTGTCCGAACAGAAAGACCGAACTTTGTTAGACATGGTAAGGTTTATAATGAGTCGCTCTGAGCTACCAATTTCCTTCTAAGGATACACATTAAACAGTGCAATACTTATTTTGAATAAGATTCCATGTAAATCTGTTAGACAGACTTCATATTAGATATGATCAAGAAAGAAACTGGATTTCTCATTCCTGATGATTTGGGATGCTGGACATATAATTGAATGTTTGGATGATACCAAACTAGAACCCAAATCGGATAAGTGCCTATTTATAGGTCGTCATAAGGAAACCAAAGTATAGTACTTATACAACTCACAAGAGAACAATGTAATTGTTGCTCTCCATGCGGTTTTCCTAAGAGGAATTCCTATATACAGTGGTAAGTGGGAGGAAAGTAAAACTCGATGAAAATCAGAGTAATACTGTTCTAGGCACTTATTCCTTAACGGAACACAAACAGTTTATCAGGGATGAAACTGTACCATAATCTTTGAATACACAAGAATCGTATAAATTGGAGAGAGTCAGAAAATAACCTGGGAGGTATGGGTTTCTGATCTCACCTCATGTAGATGTCAATCTTATTAAGGAAGACGAACTGGCTACGCATGAGGAAGTGATACAAGGTATCGACTCTTTTTATGGCAAAGTGCAATGAAGTCCGAAATGGATTCCATGTATACAACTAAGTTTGGACACTGGTTGATGTACCATAAGGCATTGTGCCTATTGGTACTATATAAGTGTTCAAGGAAGACAAACATGGATGGAAACATACAAACGTACAAAGCTAGGCTTATAGAGAAAGGGTATCGTCATCAACATGGTGTCGATTACGACGAAACCTTTTATCCATTACCATGATTATATCCATTTGGATAATGCTTGCTAATGCTGCATGTTTCATTTATGAAATATGGCAGATGGTCATCAAAACCGCTTTCCTTAACGGAAACCATTTGGAGGATGTTTACAAATATCCTGACGGTTTTATTGTGCCAAAACATGCAAACAAGGTTTGCAAGTTAAATCAATCCATTTATGGATTGAAGCAAGCATTATGTTCTTGGAACCAACGTTTTGATGAGATCATAATGGTATATGATTTCATTCAAAACGAATATGATTCTTGTGTATATAAGAAGGTTAGTGAGAGCGCACTGACAATGAATGTCCTATAAGATGACGATGTATTGCTTCTTAGCAATAACATTCCCATTATATAATCGGTGAAAGCTTGGCTTTCATTAAAATTCTCCATGAAATACCTGGGAGAAGCAGGCTTTATTCTAGGAATAAAGATCTAATGAGATAGATCTAGAAAGCTGTTGACACTCTCTCAGTGTTCGTACGTTTTGTTATGTACGTGACCTGGTGTCTCATATGCTTTGAGCATATGGAGTCACAATCAGGCCAATCTAGGTGATGGTCACTGGATTGATGTTAAGAACATCTTTAAGTATCTTGGACGAACTAAGGATGCTTTCTTAAGCTATGGAGGAGGCGAATTTGAAGTGACTAGGATCACCACTGTAAGTTTCCAAACCGATAAAGATGACTTTAAGTCGCAATAAGGGTACATATTTAGTTTGAATAACGGAACAGTGAGCTGGAAATCTTCCAAGCAAGATACTGTTGTCGAATAAACCACAAAAGCATAACATTGTTGCATCTAAGGCAGCAATAGAAGCATTTTAGATATATATAATCCTAATTGGATTAGGAGTAATTCTGTTAGCAGCTGAGCTAGGCTATGGCACAGGCTAAGGAATCGCGGTCTCATCAACGATCCAAGTATATACTTTGACTATTTCATATGATTTGTTCGATCATATATGTAGGCACTGCATTTTTACAAAAGACCCGATGATGAGCCTCGTATGGAGGCACTACCCTTTAAGTTGCGGAAGTTGCGGGAAACCAACCTTATTCTCGACTGAAGCTCATTCACGGCAACCTCACAACAAAAAACCTTAAAGCTTTCGGCTCTCTCTCATGTTCAACACATAGCCTCGCCCTCAACAAATAATAAACCCACTCAGACCTCTCGGCCCTCACCTATCACTCTCTCTATCAACAATGAAACCCTAGAACTAACTTGAAGCAGCCCCTAGCCACTAACTGACAACTAAATAACCCTTCAATAACCGACTGAACAAACAAACAAAAACCATAATTCCCCTAACCGACAAAGCCCCCTCACACCTCACTCTGCACATTCGCCAAAAACAAAAACCATAAAACCCTTAAGCTGCCAACACGTAAATCCTAGCAGCCCTCGTGCCCCTCTCCACCATGACATAACTCTAACACGAAGACAACACACTCGACCAGCTCACTAACAAAGGCTCCCACATCGACCATAAATATCCTTCAGCAGCCCATGCACACGTGAAAACAGTCCCCTGAAACAGCCCATCAATTACCAAAACAACAGCCCCTGAAACCCCGCTCAAGCCATCGAAAACAACCACCTAAAAAACCCCCTGCATTACTGCAAGAAAACTACAACAAAAACATTCCCTAAACCGTAAAAATAGTCACCCAAAACTGCCATAAATACTGCAAATAGTAAGAAAAAACAATGACCAGAAACATCAGCAAAAATAGAGAAAATAGCAGCCCTAAAACAGGGAGGCAACGGAGGAAAACAGTGAACCAGTGAACTGGAGGAGTTGCGGATCATTAACCCTTCTGACGGCTGCGCAACGCACTTCCTAGAGGAGACTAAAAATTTAAGACCTGAGGGCACCCTTTTATTTATTCTCGTTCATCTTTTTAATTATTAGTATTTCTTCGCATGCGTATCGTTGGTTCATGTATGTTATTGTTTTGGGATGAATGATTTTGTGTTATCTCTCGTGGTATATCGGATGGAAACCCAAACGTAAATTCCATAACCGAATCCAAATGGACGGTAGTGCGTTCTGAACTTGGGATACAATTCCTCGTACTGCTTGAGAAACACACATATTTCGTTTTATCTAATCTTGTGTTTATCCATGATTCATTAGAAATAGCATGTTATTTCCATGCATGATTTAGTTATTTCTTTCACATTAGGAGCTAAATTATATCTCTTCGATGTTTATATTTAGACAATTACTATTTATTTATGTTTCCGCATTTATCAATTTAATATGTTTATGAAATTGTGTGCTTACCGTTATGTCGATTTACTTTCATGTATGCAAACTTAAATATAGTTTCTAAGCCTATGTATGCAAACTTAGATATAGGTTGTATGTAAACTTAGATATAGGTTATTCTTGCATGAGTATGTTACGTAGACTTGGTTATATTATTGCATGAATCTGTTCATTACAAGTGGCATAACTAAGGGACCATTCTGAACCCAACGGTTTGAGGTATTCCCTTGCGAGGGGTGAGTGCGGCCTTAAATCATTTCCCAGTTCACACTGGGTGGCGACTCCATTATTCTCCGATTTAGTCCCTCGCGGGCTACTCCATACTCCCAACCGGGCCGCGAGCCTAGAACAGTGTCGCCGATTTCTATGTCTTACAGTCTGGTGACTCCACTGGGGGATAGAGAATCATCCCCAAAATAATGTCTTGTAATGTTTGTGATTTTTACTTTATTTAACCGTGTCTGCAAGTGGGTTAGGACCAATGGGTTTAACCAAAGGCATTATTAGAGCTAGGTAATGGTTTGGTGTCTTCCTTCATTCACTACCTTTCTATAGCTGGAAGGAAAACCTGTGAAGGCACCTAGATAATCATTTACTCGAAGCTTACCGTGATGGACTAATTTGGAAGACTTATTGTTTATTCCTGTCACCAAGGCGATAAAAGCCTAAGAGGCAAGGGTATTTAAGAGAGTTCGCTCCACCCTCCCTATAGGGAATCTTCAATAAGAAATCCATTTGACAGTCATTCATGTATCATCACTCGTTGGCACGTACCTTAAGGTATAAAAAATGTGCGCTCACTTGGTCGCTCGAACCCTTGAGTGGGGAGACCTAGTTGTGGGAAATCCTTCGCCGGCGGGAGCCTTTATCTATACTCTTATAAACCCACATATGAACCACAATTGCATGACCTATAGAAGCCACCCTTTATGCTTGTGTTTGGGACCATCATCATTTGGATTCAGTTGGACTTCTTGTCATGAGATGTGAACTTGTTGGGCCATTTAAACTGGGACGAGTTTGTGTCTTATGACAATTGGGCCAAAAGCTTCCAAAATACCGATGGGCCACTTTGTGTTTGGGCCCCCTATCATTTGAAGTTTTTTAGCCACGTTATCGCAAAAGTGTAAACCGGTTGGGCCTTTTGCAACTGGGATAAGTTTTCACCTCGCAATAATGTGATTGAATGCTTTAAAATGATAATGGGCCAACTTGTATGAAAACTTTGATCGGCTTAAAAAATCCAAACATGATCCAAATATGCTAGAAGCATGAGTTCGACATCCGCACTGGCTTTCATCCAGAAAGGATACGCATTGTTACGACATATTTGTATACTTTTGGACGCTTCTAAGTTCATCCCCATGACCACGGTTGCCGAAGGCCCAATTCGTAGTTTCTAGACAATGACATGATCCCATAATCAGCTTAGTCCACGTTGTAAATGGGCGGTCTTTATCTTTTACCGATGGAAAGGGACTAAGGTAGCCAAGGTTCACCCCGTAGCATAGGAGAGAATGATTTTGTGTACCAAATATTGGTGCATAAAATAAACCATACCTAGGACAGAAATGGACATACCACGAGTGTGTGAGGAATAAGGTCAGAAGGATATATTCTGTTTTGATAACCACATGCATCTCATGCATCTCATGCATACACGCATCATGTTAACCCATGTGTCTTAAAACCCATCATAGATATCTGTTGGGTTAGGAAAAAGAAGACTTGTCAAAGAATAGTTTAGCAAACATGGATATCGGGGAAAAGGAAACCAATGAACATAAAACTTTACGGCAATGATAGAAAGACCATTGGGGGGCCTTCAGAAAAAAGAAAAAAAAAGAAAAAAAGAAAAAAAGAAAAAAAGAAAAAAATGAGAAAATAAAAATTTCTTGTTTTTAGTCCTTAATAGTTAGGCATAAGTCCGATGATGAAATTGTTTGCCCTAGGTTGGAACCTTAGAAACGATAAGTGCGAGAGGTACTCTCATCCGATATTTTGAGTAGTTGATCTTGACTAGACTCGCGAGCACTTAATTATAGGATCTTAACAATGAAAGCCGGAGTAGTCCGCAAGATGACTAGTCGAAGAGATAGCGAATCAGTGAATGACCGTTCGCTTAGATATCCATCCTGATTTACTTGTGATAGGATATGTGGTACTGTTGGAAACGAAAAAGAAAAGTCTATGAAGAAGAAAATATAAACCACATATAACCGATAAGCGTGAAGCTACCCATAGGCGAGTATTAGGACCACCATGAGGAGAAATGCTACCTTAAAGGGTATGTGTGTTGAAAAAAAAAAGACAAAGAAGAGACGAAAGAAAAGAAAAAGAAAACTGTATCATATTGAGTATGGAGAAGTATTTGCAGAGCATGATCAAGACATCTAGGTTGGTTTGACCCATCGATCCCATTCTTTGAAACAAAATCATTGAGTTGGCTTACCTAAGGATCAAGCTGTAAAAGAACCTGGGCACACACACACTTTGAGTCTGGTTCAGATAATTTATTCAAACGCTCAGATTTGAGTTGCATCGAGTACTTTGAAGGTTCTCTGGTTTTGACACTGGGCATCATTTGAGGGCAACAATATGTATAACTATTGGGACTATTTCGTAAGAGGCAGTATAGTATGTTGATATGGAACGTCACATCACATGATCTACTTTGACCTAGTGCAAGTAGCAAAGAACAGATAGCTAAACCAAGTCTGGGGGTGACCGGTATACCACCTCGCGAATAAGGGACATAATAGAATCTTGGGTCATGTGATCAAAGAAAACTGAGCAATCATGAGAGTAGAATTGACAAAAGGAAACTCTAAGAAGGCCCAGCGGGCGATCAAAGACTTCTGTAGGCAAGGGGCGCCGAGGAGTACAAAGAAGGCCTAACCCATTGGAATAGGAAACATATTCATGCATGCATGCATACACGTCATATACACGTAATTTTTGTCTTGTTTTTGTTCACAGGTTATAAAGAAAAGGAAAAAATGGAAAATACGAGCATGCCGGGAATGACAACACACACCATCAACAGTCATCAAGAATGAATCCTAGGGTCGAGGCCTACATCATCAGCAGTTTGGGGAATGAATCCCAGGGCCGATGCCCACATCCTCAGCAGTTTCGGGAATGAATCTCTGGGTCGAGGCCCACACTATCAGCAGTTTCGGGAATGAATCCCTGGGTCGAGCCCACACTATCAGCAGTTTCGGGAATGAATCCCAGGGTCGAGGCCCATACTATCAGCAGTTTCGGGAATGAATCCAGGGTCGAGGCCCACACTATCAGCAGTTTTGGGAATGAATCCCAGGGTCGAGGCCCACACTATTAGCATCTTCGGGAATGAATCCCAGGGTCGAGGCCCACACTATCAGCAGTTTCGGGAATGAATCCTAGGGTTGAGGCCCACACTATCAGCAGTTTCAGGAATGAATCCCAGGGTGGAGGCCCCCACTATCAGCAGTTTCGGGAATGAATCGCAGGGTCGAGGCCCACACTATCAGCAGTTCGGGAATGAATCCCAGGGTCGAGGCCCACACTATTAGGAGCTTCGAGAATGAATCCCAGGGTTGAGGCCCACACTATCAGCAGTTTTGGGAATGAATCCCAAGGTTGAGGCCCACACTATCAGCAGTTTTGGGAATGAATCCCAGGGTTGAGGCCCCCACAATCAGTAGTTTCGGGAATGAATCCCAGGGTCGAGGCCCACACCATCAGGAGTTTCGGGAATGAATCCCAGGGTCGAGGCCCACACTATCAGTAGTTTCGGGAATGAATCCCAGAGTCGAGGCCTACACTATTAGCAGTTTCGGGAATAAATCCCATGGTCGAGGCCCACACTATCAGTAGTTTCGAGAATGAATCCCAGGGTCGTGGCCCACACTATCAGCAGTTTCAGGAATAAATCCCAGGGTCGAGGCCCACACTATCAGTAGTTTCGGGAATGAACAACAGGGTCGAGGCCCACACTATCAATAGTTTCGGGAATGAATCCCAGGGTTGAGGCCCACATTATCAGTAGTTTTGGGAATGAATCCCGGGGTCGAGGCTGACATTATTAGCAGTTCGGGGGTCGACGCACCTCGCCACCATATCAACTCTGTTCGAAGTAACGAGTAAGTCAGGCAGCAGCTGGCGAGCCAGGTAAGTAAAAATGCATGCACGACTTTGATAAGATTGTTACTGTCACACACTGCACAAGTCCCATCAAAGTGGGGGCGACTGTAGGCACTGCATTTTTACATAAGACCCGATGATGAGCCTCGTATAGAGGCACTACCCTTTAAGTTATGGAAGTCGCGGGAAACGGACGTCGGAAGGGAAAACTCAATACCTTGCTAGATTTCATTCGTTTGCTTAGCCTCGGGTTCGCTAGATTAATCTATGTTTTAGCTATTAGACTCGACCCAAAAATCCCTGCATCCCATACCAAGCCACACACCCAAGCCCACACACCACCAACCTACACGCACAAGCCTAGCAGAAAGCCAACACACACGCCCAAAGCCCACCAAATCCCATCCAAAAAATACCCAACACATTAAACACATGTTAAAATCCAAACAAATCACCTTCCTAATTTAAATAAATCGCATGCCTAAACTAAATAAATCAAATCAAATCTCATGCCTAAATTAAATAAATCAAATCAAATCCCATAAATCCCTTTCCTAAACTAAAACAAATCACCTTCCTAATTGAATGAATATTTTTCTTATAACACACTAACTAAAATATATCCCTCATTACATGATCCTTATTCCCTTATCATGCGAGGAAAACCCTAGCCCACTATAAAAATAACACAAAACCAAGCCTATTCTCGGCTAAAGTTCATTGACGGCAACCTCACAACAAAAAACCTTAAAGCTTTCGGCTCTTTCTCTCATGTTCAACACATAGCCTTGTTGGATAATATGACCCATAGCGTCACTATTTGTACAGATCACGGTGTTGTTGTACAAATTAACTATGTGACAAGGAAATTGCACTCTCATCATTTGTGATTAGATCACCATAGATATATAAATGAAGAGAGGTCCCTATGATTAGTTCCTGGACTGAGAATGATATGAGACAGTATCAGTCCCCGAAGGATTAATCATTAAATATCCCTAGCCGGAGTATTATCGAGACTGGACATCGATAATGCGGAATAGGCTAGTATTGCACTTGTGTGCGTTGTGAGGGCACAACGGCATAGTTCTCATATATATAAGTATTGGATACTTATGCAAGTGCGATAGGAGGTCGTGTTTCACCGATGGTACGGGAAAGTGCTTCGCTCTGGATAGACCCCTCGGAATCCCATTGGTATTATGACTATGTGTCTATGGGAGGCCGAAATCAAGGTAGGTGTGTATAGTCTTAACCTGAGACTTACATCGCTAATACTTACGATAATCGATAGACTTTGGTCTTGGTGGTACAGGGCTTTAACCGGTTCTGCGTACACCACTTCTGGGTTTATCAGAGAGTCGTAGTTTATTGGGTGTGATGTCAAGACGGAAGTATCACTTCTGTCATAGTGGAGATGATGTCACGCAGGATACGGTATTAGTGCTCTTAAGTGTTGCGCAACCATCGGGATATTATGACTAGGTCATGCATATCCGATTATTGAGACTAGTTTCCAGACATCCGACATGTGCTTCGGACGGGGCAGACACTTATCCAGCCCCAGCCCTAGCACGTGACTATCTGATACTGGGCCGATATGCACAATACTACGGTATACTACACTTGATACAGATCTATATATTCCTGTAAGAATATTTCTGGAGAATTGGGTAGGCATGGCGCTTTGCTAGAAGCCAACCTTGTCTTGTAAATCGGTATAAACGTAGTACGAGGTACTTACGTGTTCGGATAGTCCGACAACCGTATTTACTGCCAACATATCCGGAGATCTCATGGGTCGGTTCCTGAAGATTCACCGATGACGTATGACTCGCACTTTAATTAATCTGGGATTAATTCAATGAGAGAGAAAATTAATCTGGGATTAATCACGGAGATATTTTATCTGGGATAAAATATAATTAAAGAGAGAGAACGATTAATTTGGAATTAATCGATAAAATAATATATTTGATATATTATTAGAAATTGGATTTCGACGCGGAATTAAAATTAGATTTTAATTCGGGCGAATGAATTAATTTAGAATTAATTCGTTAGCGACGTGAATAGTGATTTCACTAGGCGTAATCATTTAATTACGACGCGACGGAAAATTCGTTAATTTGGAATTAGCGAACCCGAGCCCGAGAGTGATTGCGAGCGCATTCGCATTTCGAATTCGAGCGCGGCACGCAAGTCACAGCAAGCGTCAAATCGTTAGTCACATCATGCGTCAAATCAATGTCACTTTGAGTGATGTGACTTGACAACATGTCACTTTATTAAAGTGATGTGATGTGACTTAAAGTAAAAGTAGAAGTGATGGGTGAAAAGTTGATTGAAAGTTTTTGCTTTTTGCTTTTGACTTTTTAAAAAAGTTTTGTATATCTTTTATTTACTTACTTAGTAAATAAAATAAAAAAGAAGGTAATACAAAAAGGCATCACTTTTTCTCTCTCTTGTTTCAACATTTTCACGGTTTTGGCAAAATGGATCCAAAATGGTTTTCTCTCTTCTCACGGTCTCCTTGACCGATTTTCTTCTTCATTTTTTCTGGTTTTTCACACAAAATGGAGAAGCTTTTGATCTTGTAGCAAGATCTAAGTGCTAGCACACTCATGGAGGAATACAAAGGTGATAGGGAAGTGAGTTTGTGAGCTTGGAAAGCTTGAAGCTTGGAGCTTCAATAGAGTCTTTCATGGCCGATTTTTGGAGCATCAAAACAGCCCCCACCGTGCAGTTCACTGCCATTGCCGAGCTTGGAGGGAGGCAGAAACATGAAGTGCGAATTTGGTTCATCTTCGTTGCATCTCTACCGATCAATGTGAGTTATTCCGCACCTCCTTTGATATGTATTCAACTCGTTTATGCATGATTTATGATCCTTGGGACTTGATTGAAACTCAACAATGGTATCTTGAGCCATTTGTGCATAAAACGTTTTAGGGTTCTTGAGCAAAATTTGGGGCTTTTTGATTTAAGCATGATTTTGACAAATTGTTTGTTTAAGAATGTTTGTATATGAATAACTTAGAGTTATATGTAATCAATTTGAAGAAAAATTAATTGGATTGATTTTCCCCAATTTGCTTATTGTTGGCCAAAACTTTAATTTGGGTAAACTTGATTTTGAGCATGTTTAATGAAATTGGATGATTTAGAATGCTTAAATGTTGTTTAATTGATGATTGATTAGATCAATTGATGAAAAAGTGTTTGGAACAATTTTCCCCAATTTGCTTGTGATGGCCGAAAATATGAACCCTAATATTGTCTTGGATTTTTGATTTTTTTTTTGTTCATTGGATGACTTGCAAATCATTTGGGGATGTTGAATTTATGTTTAATTGGTTCAATTGGATTGAATTTGATTTGGGCATAATTCCCTCTTTCTCCCCGAGACACTTGAAGCATGAAATTGGGTTTGATTTTGATCAAATCATGTTGGACATGATTCATTGATGTTAAGCATGATTAATTGGACAAATTTAATGTTTTGGAAACTTTGATTTGGGTAATTAATAATGCTATACACTTTAGGTATTTAATTGGAAAATTGGAATTTTTGGAATTAAATTATTGGGCCTTAAAATTGGATTTGGGCCTTTTAAAGTTGTTATTGGGTTTATTGGACTTTGTTGTACAAAGTTGGTTTAGGCCAAAATTGGTTGGATCCAATTAGGCCCAAAACCGCTTCCAAAAGGCCCAAATGCGACTAATAAACCTTTAACGTTTAATTGGGCCTAATGGGCCTAAATTAATTTATGGCTTATGGGGTAACTCCCGGATTGGATTTTGGTTATTCGGTTTGACCCGAGTTGACCAAAAGTCCACGCCTCAAGAAATTAATTAAAAGCCCATTGGACTTTAATTAAATTAATATTGGATATTAATCGGGTTTTGAGACCCGTAATGATTAAATTTGGAATTAAGTCGTAAAGGTTTATTTTATAAAGTGTAATATTTAATTTGGAATTAAATAATGAATTAGAATTAAATGCGTATTAAATTGGATTTAATTATGTAATTTAATTTAATTCGTAGAAATCGTACTTTGAGTACGTGTTCGCAATACGAGTTTGACTCGAACAAAATCAAATCTTTGTTTGAACATTGGATGATCACTAATTATCAAGATTAATTAATTGGATTAGATTGATTGATAACATGCTTGTATGAATACATGGTTGTGATGTTTGAATAATGTATATCGGATGGATATTAGAAGGGTGGGGCAATTTTAGAAATTGTTGTAAAATTTTGATTTATTAATTGGACCTGCGTGTCCAGCCTTATCACCTCCTATTCTTTGTATTCTCTTCTCACCTATTCCCCTCAATGTATATGAGGTTTCTTTAGAAGTGTAGTGTAACGGGTAGAAGTAATACAAGTGCTAGCTTGGAGAGAGAAAGTGAGAGATTTGATCTAGGATCAATGTGTAAAATATCCATTCGCATATCATTATTATTTTATCATATGCGCTTTATTATGTGTTTAGAATGCATGTTAAGGGTGTATGATGATGAGACCTTAACAAAGATAATAAATTGGTTGCCAATTGCACGCGAAAAACCCTCGTTAAATATCAAGCGTTTATTTTCTTCCATTGAGTGATTCTTACTCAAGATCCGAGATTGGCAGGGGTTGTTGGCCAAAGTCAAGCCCTTGTCCGTCGAAGATGTGTTTTAATCACGAGGCTTTGTTCCATATCGGTGTCGTGTCCAAGTTGTGGTTGTTGGCCAAAGTCAATACCACTTCTTGTCCATTGACATTGATTACGAAGCTTCCATGTCAATGGGTCCGCGCTTGACTGGGATCACTAGGTGTTGTGCCAAAGCCAAGGCCTAGTTGATTCAGAGGAAAAGGGTTAGGGTATACATTCGATGTATAGGCATATATAAAATATATGTTTGGGACTTGGATGTCCACCTACTGGATCTAGGAGTTGGATGACATCCAATTGATCTTAGAGATCTACCTAGTTAATTATCATACAATTTGTTGGCCAAAGTCAAGATTGTGTGATATTTAACGGGATCCTAGCCCACTAGGAAACACGGTTTCCCGAGTACTCGACAGAGGGTTAGAGGCTCGACGAAAAATAGTGGGAGGCAAGAATTGAATTTGCAATATTCGTTCAATTACTCTCGCCATACGCGCTCATTTAAATTATTTCGTCATATAGATTAAATGTTAGTTAGACTAATATTTAAATTGTTGTTTTAATAAACAGTTGGACTGTATTATACTTGATTATATATAATTGGATTATATTAATCAATATATTTGAATTAATTAATTTCAGTTTACAGTTGATTTTATAATGGCTTATAGTAATCAATGTAATTGAGGTTATTAATTTGGATTATATTTGATTATATAGTTGGACTATTATAATCATTATAATACATATATAGTACCACTAATCGTTGATTAAATAGTTGGAATATTGTAATCAAGATAAAATTGAAAAGTTGGATATTTAAAATATAATCTGGGATTAAAATATTTTAAATGATTTAATTTTCAAATTGGGAATAAATAATAGGTTACTTTATTTGATAAAATAACTTATTATACCTTAAGCCCAAAATTAAGCAAAATAAGTAGAGCATAAAATCTTTGGAAGATTTATGTGATGATGACTTTAATGCTTAATTTAATATACTTGTCATAAATCTAATTTTAGATTTAAGAAGTATTAAAATTGCAATTTATAATTCTTGGAGAATTAATTGACTATTCTACAGGAGATAAAGTCAAAGTTTGCAATTGGGCATGTAGCACGAGGTGCACATCGTTTCGATATTCTAAAAACCCAAGGCTTGGCCTAAGGTTTCTGAAATATTGAAAAGGATAATTGACATATCCCAAAGTGACTACCATTTGGATATGGCAGACACGAAGGAATTAAAGAAAGGGCAAGGCTCTTACTTTAAAATGTTTGTCTTAGTTATGTTCACAGCTAGTATTGAAATTAGATTTTAAATACTTAGTGTGGTACATAAAATATATGTATTGATGTTCAGAATCTGCTTTGAGCAGGATACTGACTTCAAGCTGAGATTGCTCTGCGAATCGGAAACGGGACGAAAGTCGCTATTTCGACCGTAGATACCTAAGTTTAGGAACTACCCTTTGGGTGTGTACTTAATTAGGAACTGTTATAATGTAACTAGTTTGACTAGAGACATTATCTCTATATCAGTGTTTAATCCATTGTGGATAAACCTTTATATTCTAGAACACTCAGTGTTTCATTATATAAAAATGATACTGAGATAAACACATTAGATGTGAATAACAGAATTTATATTTTGAATATAAATAAAATCTCAAACATATAAAATGACAAATAAATAGCTCAAATTGATTTGATCAATAGAGACTTATTTGTGGCATTGTTGTCTAGAACAGAATTTAACGAGACTCGTATATCCACACTTTTGAAGAGTGGGTACTAGGACTGATTTGACTATTCAAATAAGGTCTGCGAATCTAGTTTATTAGGTAAAGTACCTAAAATACTATTTACTTAGTAATAGTAAAAGGGCCACCGATCTGTTAAGCCCTATTCATGGTGAAGTAAGTGGGCCCATATCTAGCTAGGCTAGATGTGAACATGAATATTTCGTGACCTTGAAGGATGTAGCATCACGTTGTGATTATGTGTTTCTTTTGAAGAACACAGATCGTAAACTTTTGAAGTTTCGACACGAAGTAAATAAACAGATCGGCTATAGTATTATTCCGCCACGGTAAGACCGTAATGGAAAATACTTAAGCAGTAAGTTTCGTACGTACATGAAAGAGTATGGTATTCTTTCATATGAGGACTCCTCCCGAGACACGTCAGTTAGACGGTGTGTCCGAACTAAAACCGAATTTTGTTGGACATGATAAGGTTTATCACGAGTCGCTCTGAGCTACTGTTTCCTTCAATAGGATATGTATTAACAAGTGCAAAACTTATTTAGAATAAGGTTCCATATAAGTCTATTTGACAGATATCATATAGGATATGAACAGGGAAAAAACGAGGTTTCTCATTCCTGATAATTTGGGTATGCCAGGCATAACGTTTGGATGATACCAAACTAAAAGACCCAAATTGGATAAGTGCCAATATAGGTTATCCTAAAGGAAACCATAAGTATAGTACTTATAAATCTCACATGAGAACAATGTGATTGTTGCTCACCATGCGGTTTTTCCTGAGAGGAATACCGATATGCAGTGGTCAGTGGGAGGATAGTGATACTCGATGAAAATCAGAGTAATACTGTTCAAGGCACGAAGTCCTTAATGGAACACAAATAGTTCATCTATGATGAATCTATACCATTAATCTTCAAATACACAAGACACTCGTAGATCGGATAGAGTCAGAAAACAACCTAGGGTGGGTTTCTGATCTAACCTCATAAAGATGTCAATCTTATGAAGGTATACCAACCGACTACGTTTTGAGGAAGTGATACAAGGTATCGACTCCCTATTATGGCAAGGTGCCATGAGTCCGAATGGATTCCATGTTTAACAACTATTTTGGATACTAGTGTTGTACCACAAGGCATTGTGCCTATGTACATTAAACGTCTTCAGGGAAGACATACATGGAAGGCAACATACCAACGTACAAAGCTGGGCTTTTGACGAAAAGGTATCGTTATCAACATTGTGTTAATAACGGATCAACCTTTTACCTGTTACCATGGTAAATCCATTTTGAAGATGCTTGTTGATAACTGCGTATTTCATTTATGAAATGTGTCAGTTATATATCAAAATCACTTTTCTGAAAAGGAAACCTTTTGGAGAATGTTTATAACATTCTGACGATTTTGTATAACCAACAAACGAGGTTTGCGGGTTATTCGATCCATGTTTGGATTAATGCAAGCATAAGGTTATTGGAACTGTCGTTTTGAAATAATCATAATGGTTTATGATTTGACTCAAAACGAAATAATTCTTGTGTATATAAGGAGGTTAGTGGGAGAGAGCGCACTGACAGTGAAATTCCCATATAGCAATTGATGAAAGTTTGGCTTTCAATAGAAATTCTCCGTAGTATTCTGGGGAGTAACAACCTTTATTCGAGGAATAAAGATCTACTGTGATAGATTTGGAGTTGGTTAACACTCTCTGGAAATTGTACATTTAAAATGTACTGATATTGGTGTCTCATACGCTTCGAGCATATGGAGTCACAATCGGGTCAATCCAAGTGACAGTCACTGGATTGAAGTTAAGAACATCTGTTAGTATCTCAGAGAACTAAAGATGCTATCTTAAACTATGGAGAAGGAGAACTTGAAGTGACTGGGATCACTGCTGCAAGTTTCCAAACGATTAAATATACGGTACTATAAAGTTTGAACACGGGGACAGTGAGCTGGAAATATTCCGAGCAAGATAACTGTTGCCGAATAAACAACAAATGCGGATTATTGCTGCAGCTGAGGCAACAATAGAAGCCATTTGGATCGAAAATAAATCTAATTAGATTAGATATAGTTCTTTTAGCAGCTGAGCTAGGTGTCAGCACAGGCTAAGGAATTAAAGGTCTCATCGACAATCCAGATATATACTTCTATATCATCTGATTCGTTCGGATCATACATCGTGGCGATGTGATGATCGTATAATCGCGTCAGAAGATATTACGCAAATCCTCCGCTGACGAAAACCTTTCCTCAACATTTGAGCGAACCGTACTAGTTCGGGTGTTAGACACTCGAATGACTGGCTATGTGCCAAGTGGGAGATTGTTGGATAATATGACCCATAGCGTCACTATTTGTACAGATCACGCTGTTGTTGTACAAATTAACTATGTGACAAGGAATTGCACTCTCATCATTTGTGATTAGATCACCATAGATATATAAATGAAGAGAGGTCCCTATGATTAGTTCCTGGACTAAGAATGATATGAGACAGTATCAGTCCCCGAAGGATTAATCATTAATATCCCTAGCCGGAGTATTATCGAGACTGGACATCGATAATGCGGAATAGGCTAGTATTGCACTTTGTGCGTTGTGAGGGCACAACGGCATAGTTCTCATATATATAAGTATTGGATACTTATGCAAGTGCGATAGGAGGTCGTGTTTCACCGATGGTACGGGAAACAGCTTCGCTCTGGATAGACCCCTCGGAATCCCATTGGTATTATGACTATGTGTCTATGGGAGGCCGAAATCAGGTAGGTGTGTATAGTCTTAACCTGAGACTTACATCGCTAATACTTACGATAATCGATAGACTTTAGTCTTGGTGGTACAGGGCTTTAACCGGTTCTGCGTACACCACTTCTTGGGTTATCAGAGAGTCGTAGTGTATTGGGTGTGATGTCAAGACGGAAGTATCACTTCAGTCATAGTGGAGATGATGTCACGCAGGATACGGTATTAGTGCTCTTAAGTGTTGCGCAACCATCGGGATATTATGACTAGGTCATGCATATCCGATTATAGAGACTAGTTTCCAGACATCCGACATGTGCTTCGGACGGGGCAGACACTTATCCAGCCCCAGCCCTAGCACGTGACTATCCGATACTAGGCCGATATGCACAATACTACGGTATACTACGCTTGATACAGATCTATATATTCCTGTAAGAATATTTCTGGAGAATGGGTAGGCATGGCGCTTTGCTAGAAGCCAACCTTGTCTTAAATAAATCGTATAAACGTAGTACGAGGTACTTACGTGTTCGGATAGTCCGACGACCGTATTTACTGCCAACATATCCGGAGATCTCATGAGTCGGTTCCTGAAGATTCACCGATGACGTATGACTCGCACTTTAATTAATCTTGGATTAATTCAATGAGAGAGAAAATTAATCTGGGATTAATCACGGAGATATTTTATCTGGGATAAAATATTAATTAAAGAGAGAGAACGATTAATTTGGAATTAATCGATAAAATAATATTTTGATATATTATAGAAATTGGATTTCGACGCGGAATTAAAATTAGATTTTAATTCGGGCGAATGAATTAATTTAGAATTAATTCGTTAGCGATGTGAATAGTGATTTCGCTAGGCGTAATCATTTAAATACGACGCGACGGGAAATTCATTAATTTGGAATTAGCGAACCCGAGCCCGAGAGTGATTGCGAGCGCATTCGCATTTCGAATTCGAGCACGGCACGCAAGTCACATCAAGCGTCAAATCGTTAGTCACATCATGCGTCAAATCAATTGTCACTTTGAGTGATGTGACTTGACAACATGTCACTTTATTAAAGTGATGTGATGTGACTTAAAGTAAAAGTAGAAGTGAGGTTGAAAAGTTGATTGAAAGCTTTTGCTTTTTGCTTTTGACTTTTTAATAAAAGTTTTGTATATCTTTTATTTACTTACTTAGTAAATAAAATAAAAAAAGAAAGGTAATACAAAAAGGCATCACTTTTTTCTCTCTTGTTTCAACATTTTCACGGTTTTGGCAAAATGGAGCCAAAATGGTTTTCTCTCTTCTCACGGTCTCCTTGACCGATTTTCTTCTTCGTTTTTTCTGGTTTTTCACACAAAATGAGAGCTTTTGATCTTGTAGCAAGATCTAAGTGCTAGCACACTCATGGAGGAATACAAAGGTGATAGGGAAGTGAGTTTGTGAGCTTGGAAAGCTTGAAGCTTGGAGCTTCAATGGAGTCTTTCATGCCGATTTTTGGAGCATCAAAACAGCCCCCACCGTGCAGTTCACTGCCATTGCCGAGCTTGGAGGGAGGCAGAAACATGAAGTGCGAATTGGTTCATCTTCGTTGCATCTCTACCGATCAATGTGAGTTATTCCGCACCTCCTTTGATATGTATTCAACTCGTTTATGCATGATTTATGATCCTGGGACTTGATTGAAAATCAACAAGCCTCGCCCTCAACAAATAATAAACCCACTCACGACCTCTTAGCCTTCACCTATCACTCTCTCTCTCGACATGTGAAACACTAGAACAAAAATGAAGCAGCCCCTAGCCACTTACCGACAACCAAATAACCCTTCAATAACCGATTGAACAAACAAATAAAAACCATAATTCCCTTAACCGACAAGCCCCCTCACACCTCACTCTACACATTCGCAAAAAAAAAAACCATAAAACATTAAGCAGCCAACACGTAAATCCTAGCAGCCCTCGTGCCCCTCTCCACCATGATAAAACTCTAACACAAAGACAACACACTCGACCAGCTCACTCATAAAGGCTCCCACATCGACCAAAAATGCCCTTCAATAGCCCATGCACACATGAAAATAGTCCCCTAAAACAGCCTATCAATTACCGAAACAACAGCCACCGAAACCCCCCTCAAGCCACCAAAAACAGCCACCTAAAAAACCACCTGCATTACCGCAAGAAAACTGCAACAAAAATAGTCCATAAACCGCAAAAACAATCACCTAAAACTGCCCTAAAAACCGCAAAAAGTAACCAAAAACAACGACCAGAAATAGCAGCAAAAATACAGAAAACAGCAGCCCCAAAACAGTGAAGCAACGTAGGAAAACAATGAACCAGTGAACCGGAGTAGTTACGAAGCATTAACCTTCCGACGGCCGCGTAACGCACTTCCTAAAGGCGACTTAAAAGGTAAGACCTGAGGGCACCCTTTTATTTATTCTCATTCATCTTTTTAATTATTAGTATTTCTTCGCATGCGTATCGTTGGTTCATGTATGTTATTGTTGTGGGATGAATGATTTTGTGATATCTCTCATGGTATATCGGATGGAAACCCAGACGTAAATTCCATAGCCAAATCCGAATAGACGGTAGTGCGGTCTGAACTTGGGATACAATTCCATGAACTGCTTGGGAAAGACATATATTTCATTTTATCTAATCTTGTTTATCTATGATTCATTAGAAATAACACGTTATGTCCATGCATGATTTAGTTATTTCTTTCGCATTATGAGCTAAATTAATCTCTTCGATGTTTATGTTTAGACAATTACTATTTATTTATGTTTCCGTATTTATCAATTTAATAAGTTTATGAAATTGTGTGCTTACCATTATGTCGATTTACTTTCATGCAGGCAAACTTAGATATATGTTATACTCCTATGTATGCAAACTTAGATATAGGTTGTATGTAAACTTAGATATAGGTTATTCTTGCATGAGTATGTTGCGTAGACTTGGTCATATTATTGCGTGAATCTGTTCATTACAAGTGGCATAAGTAAGAGACTATTCTGAACCCAACGGTTTGAGGTCTTCCCTTTCGAGAGGTGAGTGCGGCCTTAAATCATTTCCCAGTTCACACTGGGTGGTGACTCCATTATTCTCCGGTTTAGTCCCATACGGGCTACTCCGTACTCCCGATCGGGCCGCGAGCCTGGAACAACATCGCTGATTTCTGTGTCCTACAATACATCGTGGCGATGTGATGATCGAATAAAACGCATCAGATGATAACATTCCAAATCCGCTGACGAAAGATGTTTCTCAGTAGAAATTTGAGCAACCCGTACATAGTCAAGTGTTAGAAACTTGAGTGATTGTCTATAGGCCAAGTGGGAGATTGTTGGACAATTATGACCCATAACATCACTATTTGTACAGAACATGGTGTTGTTGTACAAATTAACTATCTGACAAAGAAAATTGCTCTTTTATCATTTGTAATTGGATTACCGATATACATAAATAATAAAAGTCCATATGATTAATACCAGATTAATAAGATATGAGACAATATTAATCCACTAAGGTTTAATCATTAAATATCCCTAGTCATAGTATTATCGAGACTGGACATCGATAATGTGGAATAGACTAGTATTGCACTTGTGCGCATTATGGAGGCATAATGGCATAATTATCATATATTTGGGTATTGGATATTCATGCAAGTGTAATAGGAGGTTCTATTTACTGATGGTACGTAAACAGCTTCGCTCTGGATAGACCCCTCGGAATCCAATTGGTAGTATGACTATGTGTCTATGGGAATCCGAATCAGGGTAGGTGTAATTGGTCTTAACCTGAGACTTGCATCCCTAATACTTGCGATGATCAGTATACTTTGGTTTTGGTCGTCCGGGGCTTTAACAGGTTCTGTGTATGCCTCTTCTGGGTATACTGAGAATCGTAGTGTATTGGGTGTGATGTCAAGATGGAAGTATCACTTCAGTCATATGGAGATGATGATCACGTAGGATACAGAACTAGTACTCTTAAGTACAGCAGTCATCGGGATAATATGACTAGGTCATGATTATCCGATTATAAAGACTAGTTGCCAGTGATCCGATATATGCTTCGTACGGGGCAGACACAATTCCAGCCCAAGGCCTAGCATGTGACATCCGATACTGGATCGTAATACGCAATACTACGTATGCTACGCCTGAAAAAGATTACATATTCCTTTAAAGAATATTTCTGGAGATTTGGGTAGACATGGTGCTTTGCTAGAAGCCAACCATGTCTTGTAAATCAGTAAGAGCGTGGTACTGGGTACGCACGTATTCGGATAGTCCGATGACCGTATTTACTGCCAACATATCCAGAGATCTCTTGGGTCGCTTCCCGAAGATTCACCGATGAGATTTGACTCGAATAGAAAATTAATCTGGGATTAATTATAAGAGAGAAAGTTAATCTGGATGATTAATCCCGGAATTAATTATCAAGAGAAAGAATTAATCTGGGATTAATTACGTCGAGAATTTATTTGGGATTAAATTCGTCGAGAAGAGAGAACGCGGTTAATTTGGAATTAATCGGTAAAATAAATTTAATAGTTAAATTGGAATTTTCTATTCAATTTATTTATATGGGCTAAAATAATATATTAGATATATTAATTGAAATTAGATTTCAATAAGGAATTAAAATTGGATTTTAATTCAAGCGAACGAATTAATTTAGAATTAATTCGCGAACGATTTCCGTAATAATTTTGCTAGGCATTATTATTTAATTAAATTGAATTTAATTACGTCGCGATGAAAAATTCATTTAATCGGATTAAGCGAACCCCGAGCCCGAAGTGTGTGGAGCAAGCCACTTGAATTTTGAATTAAAGTGGGTCCCACCAACTTACATCACATGTCTATCAAGTGTCAACTTGAGTGATGGAAGTTGTTGGAGGCATTAAATGCCATTTTCCCTCCAACACCTTGCCTTTGCTTTTGGTAAAAGGATATACACACTTTTTTGAGTTGACTTGGTCAATTGGGTTTTAGAAACACAAAACAAATTCTCTCTCTCCTTTTCTTTCTCCAAGACCGAACCTTCATGTCTTTGGAAGGGAAATTTTTTTCTTTCATTTGTTCTTGCTAGCACATCAAGGAGTGGATCAAGGTGATAGGGAAACTCACCCAAGTGTTGGAAATACTCAAGAAGTACTTGGAGCTTCCACCGATATGCATAAAAAGTTTTGAACTCATCCGATCAATATGAGTATTTTCCGCAACTCTTTTGATTTTATTCACACAAAATTCACTCTTAGACGATCTTAGGATGTTCTAGGAACACTTACAATATTATTAATAACATGGTAACATATGATCATGGATGGTAAGTGAAAATTCTGTAATATTCAATTCTCTAGTCTGTTGGAGGTAGCACCTAAAGGTAGTGAAAATTATATATTTCTATAAAAAATGGAGTTTGAATAAATTCATTTTCGTATCCTTTTTAACTCGAGCAATTAAGTCCGTAGGGGTGTCTTAACACTTAGTACCTTAAGGCCAACTGGTATTCGAATTACTAGCCCAAAGCTCGTTACAAGGGTTAAAAAAGAAAGCTTAAGGGAATCAAACACTTTTTATTTGAGATCCGATCAATTAAGTCCGCCGGGGTGTCTTAACACCTAGTGCCCTAAAATTAACTGGTTTGGGAGTCATTAGCCCAAAGTTCGATACATAGATTGAAGATATGTTTTGGATACTTTTAATCTGAGATCCGAGCAATTAAGTCCGTATGGGTGTTTTAACACTAGTGCCCTAAAACCAACTGGTTCAGGAGTCACTGGCCCAAGGTTCGATACATGGATTGAAGATATGTTTATAAATAAACTTCCACTGCCAAAATGTGTAAACTCTAACATAATTTTAGGATAAAAATATTACTCTCTTTTCAACAAATACATGTGATATTGTGGGCACAATATATTGATTAATATTTTTTTTTATGAGTATATGGAAGAATGGTAAAAAATACGAATATTCGTTTAGTCATGATTTTATTTAGTATCATAATTTACCATTGTTGATTTTCATTAATTATTCATAAATATATACATATAAAATATGTAATTAATATATTTATTAAAAATACCTCACCAAATATCGAAAATATTATTTTTTCCGATGGTAATTAGCCATAATTTCTCGAATCTTAATTGAAAAATAACAATAACTAGTAAAAAAATAATAAAACGAATCATAAACGAATAAACGAATCTATGAGTTTAAATTCGTATTTGATTTATTTAATAAACGAATCGAATCGAATTGACCCATTTATTTAACGAATCCATTTTTTCAAACCCGTATTCGCTTTCGAGCGAATCGAATCGAACGAATAAACGAATCCTGACCGAAATTGCCACCCCTAGATAATAACCAGCATGCTAGTCTATCCAGATTATCAATGCGTTTATTGATGAATACTAAAAAGTGCATATTTATTATACGATAAGTCAATCATTTTACACTTTTGTTTCACTAGTCCCCTTAAATTAACATATTTGTGAAATAATTTTTAAGTTATGTTTTGAGTGTTTTTATTGTGTTATTTTACATTATTTGATAAGTAAAATAGTGCTCGGAAGCTCGACAGGACAAACTAGACTTGGAAAATGGCAAAAATGGAAATTCAGCTTTCGCGTAGCGACACGAAAATGACGACGCGTCACGACGCGCCTAATAAGACGAAGACACCACCGATCGCGCTATTCTCTCAACATGTGTCCCATCGTGGCACTCGCGTCGTGACTCGCCGATAAAATTTTGCCTATAAATTGAAGCATCCAGCAGAAAATATTTTCATACTTTCTTTCTGGATTCCTTTATAGATTTTGGAGAGAGAGTGTCTTGTGTGTTTATTTATTTAAAGCTTTTTGTATTGCCTTTTTCTTTGAGTAATAAAATCACGAGTATGTTTAATTACAAAATGAGTAGCTAATTTCTTTTCATTGGGGTGAATGGTGAAGCTCTTACAATGAAAACTTAGAACAATCTCGCATACATTATAATAAATAAATTGTAATCTAATGAATAAAACTTGATTTAGATCTAGATTAATTATTGACAATATTGGTTACCGCCTATATGGCTAGTTTTATCTTGCTACCGCTTATATGGCTGGTTTTATCTTGCTACCGCCTATATGGCTGGTTTTATCTTGCTACCACCTACATGGATGGTTTTATACAATTTTGGCATAATTGAGTACCTTAGTAGGACTTGTTATAGATAAACTGTATCACCACCTATATAGCTGGTTTTATACAGTGTCACCGCCTTTATGGCTGGTTTTATGTTTTTGGTATACTTAGTACCTTGGCAAGACTAGTTATTGACAGAAATGACTACCGCCTTTATGGCTGGTTCTATATAGCGGCATAAGTAATTCATGAGATAAATTAATTGGGTAACAAGGACTATTTATATATTATAATTTAGTGAGATTTCTAGATTTGAAATATTAAAAGTAGATCCCCCAACTCCAGCATTTAATTTTATTACTACATTTTCACTTAAAAGTTTCCAACAAATCTAACAAATCAAACCATTTTCTGTTTGCTTTACTTATCATTCTATTTTACTAAATCTATTCTCTATGGATCGACCCCGGATTTACTGGGTTATTTTATTACTTAGATACTCTTATACTTGGGAGTAAAAGACCACTTTTTTAGCGTGTCAATTATTATTCATAAGCTTTCAACTAAGAATATTTAAGATTGATAGGATCTCATAAAAAATTTCATTTATTTTATATATAAATCACTTTAAGGGCTTTTATCATATAGGATATATCTCGTAGATATATGGTTTAAACGCCAATATGATAATATACCAATTTTTTGTCCTAATCTAATTGTATATATGACATATTACCAATAATCCCCCACTTATATTAGAGCTAATTTCCATGAACCTTTAAACATAGATATAATGTATCTTATCATGCTCCATATATGATGACTATCTTAGTATAGGGAATCTAACATCTATTTTAGAGAACAAAAGATCATTTTAATGAGTATCTTCTTTATTTTCAATTTTATTATTATTTTTTTAATTTTCTCCAATGTATGAGAATGTTTTTTTTTTTTTATAAAAAATATTCAAGAAATAAATGAGCATAACTATAAACAACAAAGATAATATATATAGTTACACATCTATATCAAATTTCATATCCAACACAGTACCCAACATACAACATCACTACTACACAAAGTTTTATATAATTGAAAGCGAGAAAAGTGGTGAGAATACCATACCTTCAATTCATTGGGCTTGATGGTTTAGAATCCAGTCAAATTCGGGCTTTGCTCTTTAAGTCTAGTACAATGGTCCTACACGTGTAGATATTTTAGGGTTAAAATCTTCCTTTTTTTCTATGTGTGCAAGTTTAGTTGTTTAAGAATGCATTTGGGTGTCTGTATTATCATTGGAGTGGAACCAAATGGTCTCTCTTTCCTATAAGCTCATTGGCTTATATAAGGTATTGTAGGTAAATGTGCATGCTCTGATTGACATATGTCCACTGATGGACTATTTTCTGATTGCATGGTGGACACTTGCCATAAGACATGCTGAAATATGATAATAAGTGTGATTACACATGTTATTATGCATGCTAAGCCAAGCTTGCATGCTAAGATAAGTGGATTACCATTAAAGTTCATTGATCTCGGACGTGGTTTGTGACATCATGTATTTTGGAGTACTGAGTTGTATCGCGAGTATAGACTATATTACTGTCCATTCGAAATCGGCTATAGAATTTATATCCGGATTTTTATCATATATACCAACGAAAAACAATAGTAATTGGATCCAGCTGAATATATATTTCACGGTACGATGTATGGTCGGACATCCTTCATAGATCAGAAAGGTAATAGGCAAGAATATGTATACTAGTAACAAACTTAATATAACAAGATGATAACGAAAGCGAATGTAAGAATAAGGAAAATAACAGTAAATAAATGGTACAATACTAACTAAAGAAAATAATAATATGGCCGAATGTTTGTATCATACGGCCAGACATTTATATGACTATTATATGTCCGGTCGGACATATATCAAGTCCGACCGAATATATTGTGCCAAGACTGGAAATAAAAATGCAAGGATAGAAATTAAAGTGCCCTCAGGTCGTACCTTTAGATATAGTTTTCTTCGAAAGCGCCTTCAAAAGCTTGGATGATCTTCAGATTACTTGCTAGAAATGGGGAAATTCTAGAGACTTCATGAGGTTTGCTCACTCTTTTTCTCTCTTGTTCACTTTTTCAGTTTTCAAGATTTTCTTGACAGTGACCAAAGTTCTAGCTCCAGTTTTCAGAGTTCTAAAGTTCTAAAATTCCCCCTTTGAGAATAGTTTGGGCACTAATTTATAGTGCCCAAACTGAGACTGAAACGGAAAGAGAAGATCAAATCCCCTCTTGTCTCTAGTGATTGTCAATCTGCAACGTCAGTTACAACTCAATTTACGTCCAGCCGGATGTTTATATTGAGACATACCTCTGGCCAGACAATAATCAGGTCCGTAATTTTAGTAATCTATCCTCATTCTTGAGGCTCTACTATATTCCCAAAGTTGTCTGATATTCATCCTCATTCTAGAGGATCTAATTTATTCCCAGAGTTGTCTGACATTCATCCTCATTCTCGAGACTCCACTTCATTCCCAGATTTGTCTATTGTTCTACTTGTTAGAGTTTTATACGGAATTAAAAGGTTAGCGCAGCAGAATGCGGAAAATAGAATTTTTCGATTTCAAAAATTTTTTTGGATCAATTAAATAAACTTATTTATTTAATTAACCAATATTTAAAATCTGAAATTTTAACCTAAGAAATCAAATTTCTTTTGATTACCGAATTACCCCAAAATTTTACAAATTAATCATTTTGGTAATTAAATTGTCAAATACATATTTAATTGATTCCAAATCAATCCCAAAATAATTTATACATGTCTAATACATGATAATATAATTTGCAACACAAATCCCAAACTTTTCAGTAATTGCCGAGATGCGATGAACAAAGGAGTAAGGCGGAATACATACTCACATTGAACGGTTTGAGATGCGATGAACACAAGTCTTCTAGCTTCTCCAAAACGCGGCAGTGGCGTCCTTGTACTGCAGTGGAGTGCTCGGTTTTGCTGCTTGTTGGTTCCTCCATGATCGGCCATTGAAGACACCATTGAAGCTCCAAGCTTCAAGCTTCCAAAAAACGATTCCAAGCTCACAAGAACACTGCTCTATCACCTTTGTATCACTCAAGGTGTGCTAGCACAAGATCTTCTTCTTTGCTTCTTCAAGATTCGGTCAAACTAGAAAAATGGAGAACAAAAATGGCTCAAAGCCGAGAGAATAGAAGGAGGGAAAAGAGAGGGAGAAGAAATCGTGAAAAGAGGAGAGAGAGTGGGAAAAGAAAAAGTGTATTTGGTTTTTATACTTCCAAAATAAAATTAAAACCATTTACCAAATTCTTTTTCAATTTCCTTTTACCAAAAAGTCAAAAAGCAAAAGCCCATTAATGTCTTTTCAACAACCACATCAATCACTCAATCAAGTGACAACTTGTCACATCACTCAAAGTGACATTTGATTTGATGCTTGATGTGACTAATGATTTGACGCTCGATTTGATTTGCGTGCCGCACTCGAATTCGAAATGCGAATGCGCTCGTGAATAATCCTAGGCTCGGGTTCGCTAATTCCAAATTAACGAATTTTCCGTAGCGACGCAATTAAACGATTACGCCTAGCGAAATCACTATTCACGTCGCTAACGAATTAATTCTAAATTAATTTGTTCGCCCGAATTAAAATCTAATTTTAATTCCGCGTCGAAATCCAATTTCTAATAATATATCAAATATATTATTTTATCGATTAATTCCAAATTAATCGTTCTCTCTCTTTAATTAATATTTTATCCCAGATAAAATATCTCCGTAATTAATCCCAGATTAATTTTCTCTCTCATCAAATTAATCCCAGATTAATTAAAGTGCGAGTCATACATCATCGGTGAATCTTCGGGAAGCGACCCATGAGATCCCGGATATGTTGGCAGTAAATACGGTCGTCGGACTATCCGAACACGTAAGTACCTCGTACTACGTTTATACCGATTTACAAGACAAGGTTGGCCCCTAGCAAAGCGTCATGCCTACCCAATTCTCTGGAAATATCCTTATAGGAATATGTGATCTATATCAAGCGTAGTATACCAAAGTATTGCGTATTTCTGTCCAGTATCGGATGTTCACGTGCTAGGCCTGGGGTTGGAATTTTGTCTGCCCCGTACGAAGCACATATCGGATGTCTGGCAACTAGTTTATATAATCGGATATACATGACCTTGTCATAATATCCCGATAGCTCGAGCATTTAAGAGAACGAGTTCCGTATCCTATGTGACCATCATCTCCATATGACTGGAGTGACACTTCCGTCTTAACTTCACACCCAACACACTACGATTCCCAATATACCGAGTATCGGCGTACGCAGAACCTGTTAAAGCCCTGGACGACCTCAACTAAAGTATATTGATTGTCGTAAGCATTAGCGGTGCAAGTCTCAGGTTAAGACCAAATACACCTACCCTGATTGCAGACTCCCATAGACACATAGTCATACTACTAATGGGATTCTGTGGGGGGTCTATCTAGAGCGAAGCTGTTTCCCGTACCATCGGTAAAACAAAACCTCCTATTACACTTGCATGAGTATCCTATACCCAAATATATGAGAACTATGCCGTTGTGCCCTCACAAACGCGCACAAGTGTAATACTAGTCTTTTACATATTTATCGATGTCCAATCTGGATAATACTCTGACTAGGGATATTTAATGATTTATCCTACGTAGACTGATACTGTCTCATATCATTCTCCGTCCAGGAACAAATCATAGGGACCTCTCATCACTTATATATCTAGGTGATCTAATCACAAATGATAAGAGTGCAATCTCATTTGTCACATAGTTGATTTGTACAACAATACCATGATCTGTACAAATAGTGACTCTATGGGTCATAATTGTCCAACAATCTCCCACTTGGCCTATAGCCAGTCACTCGAGTCTCTGACACCCGAACTATGTACGGTTGGGTCAAACTGCTGATAAAAGCTTTCGTCAGTGGATTTTCATGATTATCGTCTGATGCGATTTATTCGATCATCACATCACCACGATGTATGATCCGAACGGATCAGATGAATAGTCGAAGTATGTATCTGGATCGTTGATGAGACCATTAATTCTTTAGCCTGTGTTGACGCCTAGCTCAGATGCTAACAGAACCATATCTAATCTAATTAGATTTGTTATTGACCCAGATGGCTTCTATTGCTGCTTCAGCTGCTGCAATTAACCCGCATTTGTTGTTTATTCGGTAACAGTATCTTGCTTGGAAGATTTCCAACTCACTGTGCCGTTATTCAAATTGTATAGTACCGTTGCGACTTTAGTCTTCTTTATCGGTTATAGGAAACTCGCTACAGTGACCCCAGTCACTTCAAGTTCTCATTCTCCATAGACTAAGACAACATCCTTAGTTCTCTAAGATACTAACGGATGTTCTTAACATCAATCCAGTGTCTTTCACTTGGATTGGCCTGTTTGTGAATCCATATGCTCAAAGCATATGAGACACCAGGTCTCATACATTTTTCAATGTACGGTTTCTCGGAGAGTATTTCGAAAGCCAAGCTTTCGCCGATAGTTATTTTATGGGAATATCATTTCCAAGAAATGACATATTATCATTATTTTTATATAGGACAGCCACTGTCACTGCGCTCCCACTAACCCTCTTGTATACACAAGAATCATTTCGTTTTGAATTAAATCATAAATCTTTATGATTACATCAAAACAATAATTCCAAGAACCTAATGCTTGCTTCAATCCAAACATGGATCGAATAACCCGCAAACCTTGTTTGCTAGTTACGTCAAAACCGACAGGATGTTGTAAACATCCTCCAAAAGGTTTCCTTTCCCGTAAAGCTGTCATATTTCATAAATGAAACATGCAGCATTAGCAAGCATTATCCAAATGGATTTACCGTGGCGATAGGTAAAAGGTTGAATCGTAATCAACACAATGTTGATAACGATACCTTTCCGTTAAAAGCCTAGCTTTATACGTTGGTATGTTGCCATCCATGTACGTCTTCCTTGAAGACTTATATAGTACCATTAGGCACAATGCCTTGTGGTACATCAACTAGTATCCAAACTGGTTGATATACATGGAATCCACTTCGGACTCATGGCACTTTGCCATAATAGGGAGTAGATACCTTGTATCACTTCCTCATACGTAGTCAGTTGGTATTCCTCAATAAGATAGACATCTTTATGAGGTGAGATCAGAAACCCATACCACATGTTGTTTTCTGACTCTCTCCAACTTAGGAGGTTCTTGTGTATTCGAAGATTAATAGTAATAGTTTCATCCTTGATGAACTATTTATGTTCCATTAAGGTTCGGTGCCTTTGAATAATATTTTTCCGATTTTCATCGAGTTTTACTATCCTCCCACTTACCACTGCATATCGGTTATTCCTCTTAGGAAAACCGCATGGTGAGCAACAATCTAATTGTTCTCTTGTGAGGTGTATAAGTACAATACTTATGGTATCCCTAGGATGACCTACAATTGGCACTTATCCTATTTGGGTTTTAGTTTGGTATCATCCAAACATATGCATAGCATTCCCAAATATTCAGGAATGTGAAACCCGGTTTCTTTTCCTGTTCATATCTAATATGATATCTGTCAAACAGATTATTATGGAACCTTATTCAACATAAGTTCTTGCACTGTTTAAAGCTTATCCGTTGAAGGAAATGGTAGATCAGAGCGACTCGTGATTAACCTTATCATGTCTAACAAAATTCGGTTAATCCATTCGGACACACCGTCAAACTGACGTGTTCCGGGAGGAGTCCTCATTGAAAGAATACTATACTCTTTCAAGTATACGAGAAAATTATTTCTTTAGTATTTTCCATTACGGTCTTACCGTGACGGTTTAATACTTTAGCCGATCCGTTTGTCTATTTCGTGTCGAAACCAAAAGTTTCCGATTTGTGTTTCAAAAGAAACATATAACCAAAACGCGATGCCACATCCGTACAGGTCACGAAATATTCATATCCACATCTAGGCTAGCTAGACATGCGCCCAATTGCTTCACTATGAAGTAGGGCTAACAGGTCGGTGGCATTTACACTTTTACCAAGTAAATGTGTTTTAGGAACTTTGCCCAATAAACTAGATTCGTAGTCTTTATTTGAATGAAATCAAATTAGTCCTGGTACCCGCTCTTCAAAAGTGCGGATATACGATTCTTGTTTAATAGTGTCCCTGACAACTATGCCACATCCAAGTTTCTTAATTGATCAAATCAATTTGAGCTAATTGTTTGTCATGTTATATATTTGAGATATATTTATATTCAAAATATAAACGCTGTTATTCACATCTAATGTGTTTATCTCAATATCATCTTTATATAATAAAACACTTTAGTGTTCTAGAATATAAAGGTTCACCCGCAGCGGGTTAAACACTGATATAGAGATAATGTATCTATTCAAACTAGTTATATTATAACAGTTTCCTAATTTAAGTACACACCCGAGGGTAGTTCCTAAACTTAGGTATCTACGGTTAAAACAGCGACTTTCGTCCCGTTTCCAATTCGCAGATAAATCTCAATTGAAGTCAGTATCCTATTCAAACCAGATTCTGAACATCAATATATATTTTATGTATCACACTAAGTATCTAAAATCTAATTTTAATACTAGCTGTGAACATAATTATGACAATCATTTTTGAAGTTAGAGCCTTGCTCGTCATTAATTCCTTCTTGGGATATGTCCTTTTATCTTCCTAGAAGATTATAATGATTTTGCCTTTGCCTTTTCCATATTCCGGTCGCCTTTGGCCAAGCCTCGGGTTTCTAGAATATCGAAGTAAGGTGCGCCTTGCGCTACTTTCCTTATTGCAAACTTTGACTTTATCTCCTTGAGATTAGTCATTAATTCTCCAAGAATTATTTATTGCAATTTTTACTTCTAAAATCTAATTTTAGATTTATAAAGATCCTTCAATTTCAGTATCATACTTTAAGAATCTAATCTTTAGTTCTGATAAAGAAATTAAGGAGTCTATATGACAAGTATTATGGATTAAGCACTAAAGTTATCATTACATGAATATTCCAAATATCATGTTCCACTTATTTGCTTAACTCCGGACTTAGGCTTAATATATTATTTTATCAAATAAAATAACTTATTAATTTCCAAGACCATCTTGAAATTTATTCCCAATTTGAAAATTAAACCATTTAAATACATTTTCCCCAGGATTATGTTTTAAATGTCAATCTTTCAATTTATCTTGATTCTAATAGTCTAACTATTTAATCAACGATTTGTGGTACCTTTTATTATAATGATTATAATAGTCCAAATATATAATCAAATATAATCTAAATTAATTAACCTCAATTTCATTGATTACTATAATCCAATTATAAAATCAACTGTAAACTGAAATTAATTAATTCAAATATATTGATTAATATAATCCAATTATATATAATCAACTATAATACAGTCCAACTGTTAATTAAAACAACAATTTAAATATTAGTCCAACTAACATTTAATCTAATGACTAAATAATTTGAATGAGCGCATATGGCGAGTAATCGAACGAATATTGCAAATTCAATTCTTGCCTCCCACTATTTTTCGGCGAGCCTCTAACCCTCTGTCGAGTACTCGGGAACCGTGTTTCCTAGTGGGCTAGGATCCCGTTAAATATCACACAATCTTGACTTTGGCCAACAAATTGTATGATAATTAACTAGGTAGATCTCTAAGATCAATTGGATCCAATCCAATTCCTAGATCCGGTATGGGGGACATCCAAGTCCGAAACATATATCTTATATATGCCAATACATCCAATGTATTACCTAACCTTTTTCCTCTGAATCAACTAAGCCTTGGCTTTGGCACAACAAACTTAGTTATCCCAGTCAAGCGCGACCCATTGACCATGGAAAGCTTCGTAATCAATGTCGATGGACAAGAAGTGGTCTTGACTTTGGCCAACAAACCACAACTTGGACAAGTCACCGATATAGAACAAAGCCTTCGTGATTCAAACACATCTTCGACAGACAAAGGCCTTGACTTTGGCCAACAAACCAATGCCGTCTCGGATCTTGAGTGAGAATCACTCAATGGAAGGAAAGACGCTTAATATTGAACGAGGGTTTTTCGTGTGCAAATTGGCAACCAATTTATTATCTTTGTTAAGGTCTCATCATCATACACCCTTAAACATGCATTCTAAAAACATAATAAAGCGCGTATAAATAAAATAATAATGATATGCGGATGGATACTTTACATTGATCCTAGATCAAATCTCTCATTTTCTCTCTCCAAAGCTAGCACATGTATTTACTTCTACCCGTTACACTACACTTCTAAAGAAACCTCATTTACATTGAGGGGAATAGGTGAGAAGAGAATACAAAGAGAATAGAGGTGATAAGGTTTGACACGCGGGTCCAATTAATAAATCAAAATTATTACAATTTCCAAAATTATCCCACCCGACTAATATCCATCCGATATACATTATTCATGCATCGCAACCATGTATTCATACAAGCATGTTATCAATCAATCTAATCCAATTAATTAATCTGATAATTAGTGATCATCCAATATTCAAACAACGATTTGATTTTTGCGCGAGTCAAACTCGTTTTGCGAATAAGTACTCAAACTACGAATTCTTGAATTAAATTAAACTACAAAATTAAATCCAATTCAATTCGTATTTAATACTAATTCACTATTTAATTCCAAATTAAATATTACACTTTATTAACGAACCTTTACGACTTAAATTCCAAATTTAATCGCAACGGGTCTCTAAGCCCGATTAACATCTAATGTTTATTTAATTAAAGTCCAATGAGCTTTTAATTATTTTCTTTAAGGCGTGGACTTTTGGTCAACTCGGGTCCAACCGATAACCAAGGTCCAATCCGGGTGTTACCCCATAAGCCTTTAAATTAATTTTGGCCCATTAGGCCCAATTAAATAATTAAGGTCCATTAAGTCATAATTGGACTTTATGGATGCAGTTTTGGGCCCAATTGGATCCAACCAAATTGGCCTAAACCTAACTTGGTACAACCAAGCCCAAAAGCCCAATTACAACTTATAAGGCCCAATTTCCAAAATAAGCCCAAATTAATTAACTTATAAAATTCCAAATTCCATAATTAATTAACCTAAGTGTAATCCACAATTAACCACCCAATTAATATTTCTAAAACATCAATTAGCATTATTAATCATGCACTTTAACAACAAATAGTGTCCAACACAATTTATCAAAATCAAACCCATTTTACATGCTACTATATTCTCGGCAATTAGGGGTTTTTCCAATCCGATTCGGTTTCAATCCAATTGAATCCACAATCATCATTTCCCAAATCAATTCAACTCATCCAATGAATTAAAATCAAAAAACACAATGAATTTCATGTTACTTTAATTCGGCCAAGCCTACTTAAATTTGGGGAAAATTGTTCCAAATCAAAATTCAATCCAATTGAAATTCAAAACAACATTACCCACTTGTTTTAAGTCATCCAATGATCAAACAAACAAAAATCACCAAGAAATTTAGGGTTCATATTTTCGGCCATGCACAAAAATTTGGGGGAAAATGGATCCAATCCAATTTCATGAAATTGAACATACACAACTTCAATTAATCAACATACAAGCATACTTAATCAATCAATTCAACCAAATCATGCTTCAATTGATTTTACCCAATTTCAAACCCTAACTTTTTCATGCTTGATCAAAGCTCATAGATACCATTGTTGGTTTCTAATTAGGTCCCAAGATCATGAAATCAAGCAAGAAATTCGCATGAATACACAAAAGAGTAAGGCGAAATACATACTCACATTGAACGGTTTGAGATGCGATGAACACAAGTCTTCTAGCTTCTCCAAAATGCGGCAGTGGCGTCCTTGTACTGCAGTGGAGTGCTCGGTTTTGCTGCTTGTTGGTTCCTCCATGATCGGCCACTGAAGACACCATTGAAGCTCCAAGCTTCAAGCTTCCAAAAAACGATTCCAAGCTAACAAGAACACTGCCCTATCACCTTTTTATCACTCAAGGTGTGCTAGCACTAGATCTTCTTCTTTGCTTCTTCAAGATTCGGTCAAACCAGAAAAATGGAGAACAAAAATGGCTCAAAGCCGAGAGAAGAGAATGAGGGAAAAAGAGGGAGAAGAAATAATGAAAAGAGGAGAGAGAGTGAGAAAAGAAAAAATGTATTTGGTTTTTATATTTCCAAAATAAAATTAAAACCATTTACCAAATTCTTTTTCAATTTCCTTTTACCAAAAAGTCAAAAAGCAAAAGCCCATTAATGTCTTTTCAACAACCACATCAATCACTCAATCAAGTGACAACTTGTCACATCACTCAAAGTGACATTTGATTTGACGTTTGATATGACTAACGATTTGACGCTCGATTTGATTTGCGTGCCGCACCCGAATTCGAAATGCGAATGGTGCGCGAATAATCCTGGGCTCGGGTTCGCTAATTCCAAATTAATGAATTTTCCGTTGCGTCGCAACTAAACGATTACGCCTAGTGAAATCACTATTCACGTCGCTAAAGAATTAATTCTAAATTAATTCGTTCGCCCGAATTAAAATCTAATTTTAATTCCGCGTCGAAATCCAATTTCTAATAATATATCAAATATATTATTTTATCGATTAATTCCAAATTTATCGTTCTCTCTCTTTAATTAATATTTTATCCCAGATAAAATATCTCCGTAATTAATCCCAGATTAATTTTCTCTCTCATCAAATTAATCCCAAATTAATTAAAGTGCGAGTCATACATCATCGGTGAATCTTCGAGAAGCGACCCATGAGATCCCCGGATATGTTGGCAGTAAATACGGTCGTCGGACTATCCGAACACGTAAGTACCTCGTACTACGTTTATACCGATTTATAAGACAAGGTTGGCCTCTAGCAAAGCGCCATGCCTGCCCAATTCTCTGGAAATATCCTTATAGGAATATGCGATCTATATCAAGCATAGTATACCGAAGTATTGCGTATTTTTGTCCAGTATCGGATGTTCACGCGCTAGGCCTGGGGTTGGAATTGTGTCTGCCCCGTACGAAGCACATATCGGATGTCTGGCAACTAGTCTCTATAATCGATATACATGACCTTGTCATAATATCCCGATAGCTCGAGCATTTAAGAGAACGAGTTCCGTATCCTATGTGACCATCATCTCCATATGACTGGAGTGACACTTCCGTCTTAACATCACACCCAACACACTACGATTCCCAATATACCCAGTATCGGCGTACACATAACCTGTTAAAGCCCTGGACGACCTCAACTAAAGTATATTCATTGTCGTAAGCATTAGCGGTGCAAGTCTCAAGTTAAGACCAAATACACCTACCCTGATTGCAGACTCCCATAGACACATAGTCATACTACCAATGGGATTCTGTGGAGGGTCTATCCAGAGCGAAGCTGTTTCCCGTACCATCGGTAAAACACAACCTCCTATTACACTTGCATGAGTATCATATACCCAAATATATGAGAACTATGTCGTTGTGCCCTCACAAACGCGCACAAGTGTAATACTAGTCTTTTACGTATTTATCGATGTCCAATCTCGATAATACTCTGACTAGGGATATTTAATGATTTATCCTACGTGGACTGATACTGTCTCATATCATTCTCCGTCCAGGAACAAATCATAGGGACCTCTCATCACTTATATATCTAGGTGATCTAATCACAAATGATAAGAGTGCAATCTCCTTTGTCACGTAGTTGATTTGTACAACAACACCATGATATGTACAAATAGTGACGCTATGGGTCATAATTGTCCAACACTGAATTACTTATAATAAGCTTATAAATTAAACATACATGTTAAACACCTCCAACAAGCTTCAAACAAATTTAATTACAAATTCAAAGAGTAGAGATATCATCTTAGCAACACAATTTGAAGTTAAGAATGATAGAAACAATTTTCTTATTGAAGGGTATAGAAAATTACTTACAAAAATTCACAATTTTTCTTTGTTTTCTTTCTTTGTTCCTTCAACTTTTTTCTCTCAACTCTCTTTGTAAATGTTTTGAAAACTTGTGTAAGTGTTTGAAAAATGTAACACAACAATTTTGTTTAACATTTTCCAAGTTGGCCGAATATCACAAATAAATAAAATAACAATTAATTTAATTTTGTT